>OX940937.1:15344175-15628593 GCA_954870645.1 Agrotis clavis | reverse complement strand
ATGTCTGTCAACACATTAGGCAAAAAAGTCTTATATTTGTCTCATTTCGACCAATCCTGTGAGCCATAAACATACGTTGAGACAGAACAGACCTTGAGTTAGCCAATCACAACGCAGTACCCCGTCCCCCTCGCTTACGTAGTACCTCAGCGAGTTGGCAGAATAGTTTTTGTTCCTTAGATCGTGCATGCGGAGTCTAGTATTTTATCGTCGTTGGTCCTACCTAAAGTATGAGTTTATATTTTTGTTAAAAATTGTTTGTATGATTTATTTATCAATTTATCTCCTGATTTGTTGCAAAATATGATTCATGCATGATTATGGTGTTATGTAAATAATATAGCAGATTATGTTATTTACTCTACTAGGTATTAAACTGATATTTTAAAGAGGTGAAAGTACAGCTTTTTAATTTTTTGAGGGTTCCATCAATTGATTTACCAAATTTATCAAAATAGGTTTAGCCATTTTTTATCAAAATTGGTTTAGCCATTTTGTTTCTACCAGAGTATAGTATACAAAGCACATCAACACTTTCACACTTTTAATAAATTAGTATGAATACCAACAAAAATGGCCGCCTGTCAAGAGGTGTTAGGTATTAATAAAGTTTTGTTTATTTATTACTAGAAAATGGTATATAATTAATTATGATCTTCTAGTAACTGGAACCCAAACACATTATGTAATACCACAACTTAAAATTATGAAACTTTGGAAATTTAGACTATGGTAATGTTCCGTGGAAAATTAGTTTGTCATTGTTTGATACTGTCAAGGTCAGACAAGTCTAATGTTTTGGTGGAAACTTTATAGTTAAGTCATTAGCTTGTTAGTGTTATAAACAATTGATAGCTATATTTTGAACATAAAATTATTAGAATTTATAAACATGTAGTTATTCTAGTAATAAATAAACATAATTATTAATAAAAATAAGTTTCAAATAAAAATGCTACGAAATGTTTAAAAAAATCTGAGTAAAATAAAAAATCTGAGTAAAATCTGAGACATACTCAGATTTTTTTTTTCTCGCTGTGTTGTGGGATCCAGGCTCTTCCAAAGTATGGTTTAATGTTAGCTTAACTAAACGAATTAAATCATTAGCGATACTTTACAAAGAAAACAGTGACAAAATTAAATGATAAAAAAAAATTAAATTAGAAAAAAAAACAAAATAGCAAAATAATCAAGTTGAGTTGTCAAATACAGAGTGTATTTCAACTTAATTATTTTTTCCCAACAGTGGGAAAACTAATATAATTTACTTATATTCTTTTTTCAGCTGCTGGCATTCCTGATTTCCGTAGCCCTGAAACTGGTCTGTACCACAACCTGCAGAAATATAACCTTCCAGAACCTCAGGCTATATTTGAGATCAACTTCTTCAGGCGGAATCCGAAGCCGTTCTTCATGCTAGCCAAGGAACTGTACCCTGGAAGTTTCAAACCAACACTTTCTCATTACTTCATCAGGCTTTTACATGAAAAAGGTACACCATTCATTTATTTTAATTATATTTGCCATTTCAAATGTTATTACAATCGAAAAAAAAAAAACAAAAATCTAAGTATTTGTATGTGAACTGATCCTAGTTTTTTTGATAACAATAATAGAAATCTAAGCGTGGCTGGGTTTATTGGAAACATTCTTCCCTTATTTTGTAAGCTTTATCTACACATAATTTAACAAAGACGAGAGATTTGTATTTTTCCCACGTTTTTATAAACTCACTTTTCTTGTTTGTTTGTTTGTCGTTCCGGTTGGACTTTTGCAACTCACTTTTGAGGCACTTCCCGATAAGCTAGAAGGCTGAAATTTTGCACACGCTCTGAATTCTGATGACAATACATGACTAGCTAACAAACGTCATAACAAATCCAATATGGCGGATTGGCTGTTTGAATTCCACCCCCATGATATGGGTATCAAATGAAAGGGTTTGCTGTCAAGAATACGAAAAAAATAGTCACGTGACTTAAATCCAATATGGCGGCCGTCCAAGATGGTAGACTGGCTGTTTGAAATGCACCCCCATGATATGGGTATCAAATGAAAAGGTTTGCTGTCAGGAATACGAAAAAAATAGTCATGGGACTTAAATCCAATATGGCGGACGTCCAAGATGGCGGACAGGCTTTGAGGCACTTCCCGATAAGCTAGCAAGCTGAAATTTTCAGGGTAGCTTTAAACCCGATGAACAAAGATAAAAATAATAAAATAATTAATAGATTAAAAAAAATCTAAGAACCCACGTTTTTAAATATCCTAAAATAAGAAAATAAGTCTACGGGGTTGAGAAAGGGGCCACTCAAAACGTGGGGGCGTATCTTTGCAAGTTACACCCACGATCATTTCATGTAAATATATCCCATAAATAATCCCTTAAATAATATACGCCCCCACGTTTTGAGTGGCCCCTCTCTCAACCCCGTAGACTTATTTTCTTATTTTAGGATATTTAAAAACGTGAGTTTTTAGATTTTTTTTAATCTATTAATTTTGTGTGTGTATTTGTAATACTGACAGCCCTGTTGGTCTAGTGGTTAGTGACCCTGACTGCTATGCCGGAGGTTGTGGGTGCAATTCCCACCCACTACAAATGTTTGTGTGATGAGCACGATCATTTTGTTCTGTATCTGGGTGTAATTTATCTATAATATTTATGTATTTAGAAATATTTAAGTACTATGTTTATCAATTGTCTAGTACCCATAACACAAGCTCTGCTTAGCTTGGGACTAGATGGCGTTGTGGAATATTATTATTATAGGCTTCTGATTGTTATTTTATTTAATTCCTTCTTATTCTCTTTCGTTACCCAGGTCTTCTTCTCCGTCACTACACTCAGAACATTGACACCCTGGAGCGTGGCGCCGGCATTCCAGAAGAGAAACTTGTCGAGGCCCACGGCACCTTCTACACTTCACATTGCCTCGATTGTCGGAAGGAGTACAATCTTGAATATGTTAAAGGTAAACAGGAGTTTTTTTTTTTGTCCTGGTATTATTATAGAAAGAGACAGGAAACAAATGTACTGGTGTGAATGTAGACTCGCTTTAAAAAGTGTAAGTAAATAATGTAGAGTGCACACTCTGAAGTACAGTCTATAGAAGACTGACAAGCAGGTAATGTTGCAGCGATGAGTGAAACTGTTCAGTTAAATTTTATAGGGAGAAGGAGTGGAGAAAGCTAATCCTTTTTTAAAACTTCAATAGCCCATTTTACTGAAAAATAATAATTGTCCGAAATATAGACAATAAAATAAATATTAGACCCGTATTTTTTATTTTGACTAATAAACCAAAATTGATGAAGATGCAACGTTTCTAAAAATGACAAAACGTCACTCGGTCGTTACAATTTCACAATCTTTATGACGTCACAAGCAACTCCTGAATTAGGAAACGTTTTATCTTTTACAACATACATTGATTAAAAAAAATGTGATTTTCAATTTATTATGCAGTAAATTACCCTATTATCCAATTTATTATGCAGTAAATTACCCTATTATGGTCGAATTTCGACCAATACGGTGATCACTACCCAAGTAACACAAAAAGCATTATAACAAACGAATATTAAACTTATGTAGAGCCTAAGATCCTTATAGAGTCGTATATAAGTTCACCGAGCGTCTTGTCGCTTTATATTGGCATTTTAAAATTATTATAATGCTTTACGCTGTATAATGGTTGTATAATGGCATATCAAAATACTTTTATAAAACCTGAGGTTTTAGTACAGCAAGCCACAACGAAGCTGTACAGCTTTCAGCTGTTGTTAGTGCTTTTAGTTGTACAATAGCATTTTAAGAAGCAAATTAATGCCGAATGCTGTTTAATAGCATTAACGTGAACCATTATAATGCAAGTCAAATCCACTATAAAGCTTTTGGCTGTTTTTAGTGCCTTAGGGTCTACAATGGCATTTCGTGAAGTACATAACGGCCTTATGCTTTTTTATAGCATAAACGTGAACCATTATAATGCCACTCAAATCCGGTATACAGCTTTTGGCTATTTAAAGTGCCTTAGGGTCTACAATGGCATTTTTAAATGCTATGTAAAAGCCTACGGCCAATGAAGGGTGCCAACCTGAATCAATGTAATGCCTGCATTTTTAAAGATCAACTGAGTTCTGTTGTATGGCTAGCAGCTTTTACGTGAGTTATTGTAACGCGAAAAGCTGTATAAACATTCATATTAATGTTTTCGTAAAACCATTTATCGGCCATATTGGGGAAAAGCACATTTTAATAACACAATAACATCTGAACATTTTGTCTTCAACCTTCTACATGCAAGCAAAAACCGGCCAAGTGCGAGTCGGACTTGCCCATGAAGGGTTCCGTAGCAGCAAGTAACATTATATAAACGTTCTTGTAGTTGGTTGTAACTTTGAAAGGTAAATTGCGGATTACGGTTTATGACGTATTAAAAAAAAACTAATTACTTGATCTTGTTCAAACCAATTTTCAATTGAAGTTTGCACATGTACATCATAATATTTTTTTAGTTTATCATTCTCTTATTTTAGAAGTTACAGAGGGGGGGGAGACCAACATTTTACCACTTGGGAAGAGTCAGACTGTGTGTGAAACTGATCAGTTTAGAAAAAAACGATGTTAGTAACCTCAATATCATCTTTAAAGACCTATCCATAGATACCCCACACGTATAGGTTCGGTGAAAAAAAAAAATTTGAGTTTCAATTGTAAGTATGGGGGCAACCCCCAAAATTAGTTTTATTTTTATTTTTGTGTAAAAATCCTAATGCGGTTCACTCAATACATCTACTTACCAAGTTTCAACAGGATAGCTCTTATACTTTCGAAGAAAAGTGGCTGTGACATACGGACGGACAGACAGACAGACATGACGAATCTACGAGTATAAGGGTTCCGTTTTTTGCCATTTGGTTACGGAACCCTAAAAAGTAGGTACCTAGATCCATCTGTGATAACCCATATGAACTATGTACGTACACAGTCGTTGCTTATTTCATCGATGTAACATTCTACATGCGTACATGATTTTTTTTATAACATATTATTGGAAAAACGTAAGTTGTAAAGAAATTGTAAGAAAAATGAATTAATTTCAATAACTTTTTGTTTTCCTAATAATGCGACTCCAAATCTCTATGCTTTGTGTCATTTGGATGATGGGTTTTATTGCTTTGCTTAAGGATCTCCAAAATTGCGTTCAAGTTATGGTACTATTACAGTCCACATCAAGTCTACTAGTATACCAGTGAACCCTTATAAAACTACTTTATAGACAATGGCATTACAATGGTTGAGCTTAAGTCTTCTTTCTGGCCTCTGGGTTGATGATTGTTCACATGTGAGTATTAATACTGCTGGCGGCATTAATTCGCTTTTTTAAAGCTTCACCGGGCTGCTATAGACCGACACCATTTTGGAAATATTTTCTAACCTAAAAATATTATTATTCAGACCTATTTATAAAAGAAATAAGCCTTTATAATAGTAATACAACTTAATTTAATACTGCCCAAACTATACTATTATGTGAATTATGCAAAATTTGTTCTTTAATAGAAATACATCATTGTTTTGGTTATTTCACACATATCTTTAAATAATATTTTTTATCTAAATCACAAAATATCGAAGGCGCGTGAAAAATATCCATAAAACTTATATAGATATTAACAGTAAACCACACTGCGCAGTAATATTTGAAGGCAGAAAGCAATTTCAGAGAGTCTAAACTTAAAATTTTGTTTTAATGCAAATAAATATGGTGTCATCATTTACGGTTTGTCAATGTTTGTCCATAATAAAAAAAGCAAAGTAGTCAAGTTACAACGATAATTCTATTATAAAATTTATACCGTGGTAATAGAGACGTTTTTGCAATGATGTGGGATTTATTCAAGTTCTAACTGTGAACACTTCAATGGCTACAATCATGCTTTTACTTCACTTTTATGCTCCTCTAATGCATTAGTAATGCTATTAACATCTTCACTATTAATAATAATACTAGTATAATGCTTTTATAATGCGATTGGCATTTTCATTGACCGTAATAATGCTTTTATAATGCGATTGGCATCTTGATTGACCGTAATAATGCTTTTATAATGCGATTGGCATCTTCATTGACCACAATAATGCTAATATAATGCGCTTATGATGCAATTAAACAACTATGTGAACCCATTTAGGATCTAAAGCCGTAAAATTTGTGCCCAAATAAGAGTTATATCAGCCGCATAAACGTTTGTAGGGCTAATATAGGGCTACCTTCAAAATGCTTTAACGCTACAGAAATGCTGTAAGACTGCCGATATAATGCTTTGATGTGTTACTTGGGTAGTTAATATAATTCCATATTACAGAGCGCATATTCGCGGACCAGATTCCGATCTGCACGGACTGCCCGGGCGTGGTGAAGCCCGACATCGTGTTCTTCGGCGAGAGCCTGCCGGAGCGGTTCCAGCGCTGCCTGCAGGAGGACTTCCAGCGCTGCGACATGCTCATCATCATGGGCTCGTCGCTCGAAGTGCAGCCGTTTGCTTCACTCATTGATATGTAAGTTTTTATTTAAACAACACTACAAAATGAATGTAAGAGTTTTTTTTTTATTGTGGTAAAATCATCAAATGAGTCCTCTCACCAAGGGCCGAGCGGGGGGGACTGTAAGACTCATTCTGACTAAAATCTACGGTGTCCTTCAATAGCCCTTTACGTTCTGGGGTCACGGTATTTGGTAGTCCAGAGACCATTGAGACTCCATATTCCTCAATGGGGTTCTTATGGGGGGGACTTTTGTAACCCAGGCCCAGGTTCGAGCATGCCGCAATGGCGGGGTAAACCCCTTTGAGGTGAGTGGTTGGAGACGCGCCACGACGTCCTCGCCTTCCGCCTGACGCAAATCTTCACTGGAAACGGTTGTTTCAAGAGATTTATCATTGTCAGATTAGGCGGGAAGAAAAGCCTGGGTGTCACCACGGTGTGATCATACGGTGGAAGTCTGTCCCGCTTGAGTGGAGAAGGGTGGATTTTTAGTCAGTAAAATTCTGATGCCTCCTTCTGCGAAGCTGTGATGCTCGCGAAGGAGGAGGCAGGCCGCGTGAGGGTGAGGACAGCGTCTGCCCTTCACCCCAGCCGCAGTGGTAGACGTCCACGGCGACGGACGTCGCTAGATGATCTCCGGCCACCGTAGGCGCGGGCATGCGGGGAGTCATGGGCGACTCGCTGTCCAACCATGGGCCAGGCCCGGGTCGACGGCGCGTTGAGTTCCACACGCGTCTCAATGAGTGTCAGCATTATGACAGGGCTCCCCTTTAGAAGGCCAAGGCCTGCCGGGGTCGCGGGACTCGCGAATTACCGTGACCCCGGAACGTAAAGGGCTATTAAAGGACACCGTGGATTTTAGTCAGTACGAGTCTGACAGTCCCTCCCGCTCTGACCTGGGTGGGAGGACTCATTTGATGATTTTACAACGCTAAAAAAAGTAAGATGCTGATAGTCCTTTTCGCTCCACCTAGGGCGAGAGTACTCAAATATGACGAATCCTGTAAAAAACGGTGTGATCATTTTACGGATACTCTTAATAACGTCTAATCCCACAGGGTTCCTGACTGGTGTCCCCGCCTCCTCATAAACCGTGAGAAGGCCGGCACGGTGTCGCCACTGATGCGTCTGTGGGGCGTCACCTCCGGAGGCCTACAGCTGGACGAGGGAGCCACCAGGGACGTGGCGCGCCTGGGGGACTGCGATGACGGCTGCCAGGATCTCGCTAATAGGCTCGGGTGGGGGGTGAGTAGACTGAAAAAAAAAATTAGGTATAGCAACTTGGTAAAGCTACAAAAAAAGTTGCAAATATCAATTGACAGCTGTTAAAATGCGAATTTGCGAGATCACAATCAAAACTTATCTGTTTCTCAGACCTAAATATATAGTGATTTTAAAGAGGTTCTATCTTAGAATTATTAGTCAATACTGACTAATATTGAGAAAATGAGGAAGTACAGGTTCAACCTTTGAATTCTGAACGGTGTTCCTTACCATAGGTCGCCTTATCAAAATTGGTAATACAACAGTATTTAAAACTCCGCAGGAGGAACTCCGCGTTCTCATAGCTCGCGAGCATGCGCAGCTGGACCTGAACGCGCCGCACGCGCACGTCGCGCACGCTCCGCACGTGGCGCACGCGGGCTCACCTCCCGCGCCGCCAGGAGTAATCAGCCCGCCGGTGGAACCCAAGGTATGAGCTAGCACTCATACGACACATATTTATTACATTTAAAATGGCCTGCTTCACTTAAAACTGGTTATTTTATAGGAGAAAATTTTAACCGTTAAAAGTGACGTGGGTGTTTCACAGACCTTGACTAGAAACCTTATTTCTAATACGAATTTTCAAATTTGCCATCTGTGACGTGGTGTCCCCACGTCACTATTTAAAGGTTAACCGAGATATCTGTTTAATTACGAAATGTTTTATATCCTAAATGCCAACCGCACGTTAATAATACTAGAACTACGAACTCTACAAAATAAAGGCTTTATTTGTATGGAAAAGACGTGTGGTTGGTTATACGGAAATGTAAAACAACAATTCATGTGTTTTGTATGAAGAGACGTGCAATCCTTTCACGGTTATTTTACTTTCTGATTTAGGTCGATGTCAAAAGCATATTGAACTTTTTTCTCGTTAAAATAAGGATACTGCATTGCTGTCATCACAGGTACAATAACTTTGTAAGGACTGTAGTGTTGAACTGGGGGTTTCAAAGTACTACTTTAGCAAATCATAAATTATGGCAAGATTTTCAGTGCGTTTTTCGAATTGTACGCAGTTAATATCATGAATTAAACCTTTCTCTTTAATCACATTGTCTATGAATGAAAACTGCATTAAAATCTGTTGCGCAGTTTGATAGATCTAACAGACGCACAGAGGGATTCAACTTTTAAACTGTGTAATAAAGGTGATTTTGCTAAAGCAGCCATTTTAAGCCACCTTTCGTTTTCTCCTGTTGTAAGCTACAAATTGGTTGTGTTGTGAAGCAGGCCATATGGGTATCTGGATTCTAGGGTCTTATGAACTACGGAATAAGTGATCCAGTAGTAAAATCAATAAGTATGTAAATGTCACTTTATCCTTTATTGCTATGAAGTCACATTTTAATACAATATTTAAGCATTTTTAATAATAAATAATTGCAATCTGATAAAATATAATGATAAATGTAAAAATATAATATGTCGAAAAAAATTGAAAACATAAAAATTTTAAAAAATATCTAGTGGATTATTTTAAAAATCCATGATAAAATTGGTACTTACACTATAAAAATTGTGATGGAATTCAACTTAGCATTGACATGTTTAATTTATTAATATTTATAATGGATAATTACTGTATTCCAGATTGATATAAATAAGCAAAGTAGGCGACAAGTTGGTACAATTGTTACTTGTGCCTCAAAATGTAATTTATATGACTTTTTAGTTATTTATTTTATTTATTGTGGTAATGTTGGGTTAGATTATGGTTTTATTTTGTTTAATGGATCAGTTACTTTTTTTTAATGAATTAAAATGCATGTTGTCTAGTGTCGGCAAATGAGTTACCAATAGGAATGGGGGTTCCCGGTCTAGGCCTGTCGGGGTTGGCTTTTGACGCAAACGCACTACGCTGCCGTTATGGCTCGTTTTGCTCGGGGTTACGCCTCGCCTTGCTCGGGGTTACGCCTCGCCTTGCTCGGGGTTACGCCTCGCCTTGCTCGGGGTTACGCCTCGCCTTGCTCGGGGTTACGCCTCGCCTTGCTCGGGGTCATGCCTCGCCTTCCACGGCGTGATACCTCGCCTTGAAAGACAAACCCCGTCGTCATAGTGTATAGGAGCAGTAAGGTTAACCGCGCATTACGAAACTTGTGAACAATACCCACAAACTGCAAGAAATAATAGGTTTTCAATTTTGTATAGCATTAAAAATAGCAACGAAATAATTCCGTATTGCGTGTCTTAGCCTTACATCAAGTATAGGTATAGCCGGAATTCGTAGACTTAGGTATGATTCACAGACCCCGCTTTTCTTATGCTTTGAGAAACGTCTCATTTGAATATGCACCTTATTAGTGCGTTTTTAACGTCCATTATCATATTCATCATTGTCAAACCTTGCTCACATGAGCAATAACTGCATACGAATAAGACTGACGTTTGTATAAAACACTAGTAAACTTCAAAGCGTGGAATGTGAATCCTGCTCCCAGATTGTAGGCTGCACACGGGCGTCCCTTTTAGGCCGGCCATACACGGACTGCTTGAAGCAGTCAGTATCGACTGCTTTGTACTTTCTTGTACTTTCACGGAACCGCTCGAGTAGAACTGCTTCAGGCGGTCGTTGCAGTCAAGTAGTCGCGACTGTTCGAGCAGTCTGTGTAAGGACGGCCTAAAATGGGCTTTATAAATAACATCAAAATTGTAACAATCTGAACTTTTCCAAGTTGCTGAATAAATATATTATTATTAAGTACGGGTCTCCTGAATATTTTAGTATACAATATGTTAAAAATGTCGCAACCCCATCACCAACTTTAGTAAATACCGGCGAAAAATATTTCAAATTGATCTTTGGAACGCGATGTGGTTAGTTTCAGCTCCGTGCTGCTATCTCTGTCGCACGTCGCACCAAAAACACCGATAATCGTGACACAGGTAGTGTGCGACAGAGACAATGCACTACGAAACCGAAACTATCCGGTATCTCTCTCCAATGAACGATTTGTAATATTTTTCGCCGGTACCTGTATGCTTGATCGACTATTGTTTGTTTATGACGTCACTACCCAAGAAGCGAGCGGAGTGCTGCCGCGTGTGCGCCTGTACCTCCATGTAAGTTTCCTCATTTTTGCCTACTCCGAAAAGGAAGAGGTTCTATGTTCGTGTGTATTTATGTTTTATTTTATTGTTTTTTTAATGTATTACACGGATAGAGTCGAATTTCGATATAATATAATATCTTCACGGCTTGGAAAGTTCTTTTTATAAAACAATGCTTACCCCGATGCTAATTTATTATTAGGAATAGTAAAAATGGATTCAACTTTTAAATGTCAATCTTTTGAAAAAAAAAGTATGAAGCAATAAAATAAATACAAGCTTGTAATTATCTATTGCATGATCAGGAAAAGCGTCAATAATTTTTTTATGAAAACAGATAGGGCAATGTGGCTTGTCGACACTGTTTTTACACGTTGGACAACCATTACGAAATATCTCAGAAAAATTAATTAAATATTAAAAGAAAAAATCTATCCCGGATTTGTAGGCGCCACCCAGGCCCTTTCGGCCAAGTCCAACCCTGGATCATTCCATAATAAAACCCTCTAGTTGACCAATAAGTAAAGTTCGACAGGTTTATAGATAGGGAGCGTCCAGTAATTTAAAGAGTAGCCATAAAAGCATGATCTTACTAGTCAACATTGCGTTTTTTTTTGTGACTGTCCCAACTTACACCTCAATTAACTGATCGCGTTTAACGAGGGAACTAGAATTCAGTGGCCGAAGCGAAAGGAGTAAGGAAGTAAGAGGCGAGGGTTTATTTGATCTGTCGTTTTCAGAACGCGTTTAGTTATTTGTGGTCTAAACGGACGTTTAGCAGCAAGATTCTTAAAAAAAAACAGTAGAAATAATATTATTGCATGACCAATATTTAATTTGAGTACATTATTATAAGCCTTTTTATTTTTTAATATTCGTTATGTGATCTTACTTTTTTATTTATATCAGAAATATGCATTTGTTATCTACGTCTTCTGCCTTACAAAATCTTCCATGTTTCGTTGTGTTGTAGAAAATTTTAAAAATTCCTATAGATGTAGTGTGTTTTACGTTCGAAATGACGAAGCTTTCACAGAAAAACATGTTGTTGATCTTGTTGAAACAAGAGAGAAAGAGATTTCAGCATGTTTCAAAGTCAATGTTTCGTCCAAGTGAATGTGCTGTAACATTATCTACTGATTACTTGTCTTATGATACAGATATACATATATTTGTCGTGGTAACGGCGTGCTAATAAAAAAAGTCGTACATAATTATAAATAAAAAATGTCTTCGCGATATAAATGTTATTTTTTTAAGGGGTGTGTAGGATTAGATTTGCAGTGGATTTTTCGAGGGTCGTTGCTTGAAACACAGTGTAACTTTACAGTGGTTCAACACAGAATAGTCTTGCGGAGAGAGGTGAATGAGCAGAGCTTATTATGCTTAGACTAAGTATGAATAGTGTATTAAGATACTTAATTTGATTTTTTTACGGTTGAGTGTTGAACCACTACAAGTATTTACACTGTGCTTAAGGGTTTCAATCAATATAATGTAGTTCCTTACACTAATAAACTCTGTGTGCCGTGTTCTCAAAATATATTTAAACCGAATAAAATATCTCTTTAATGTACTTTGTTAATCTGTCAGATAAAAGGTACACAAACGTAGCTCAGAATCATAGAAGTATATTATTATCCTTCAAAATATTAGAAACCTGTATCCCCCAAATATAAAACTAGTGTGATAAAATAGAGAATTTCATGTACATCAATTAATTCAAATCATATAGGCCTTATATGTATAAAAAAAAAACACTTGATGTAAATATTTTATGTAACTGTGACTACGCAAAGCATATTTATGTATACTCAAGCAATATAATATAGCCTTATATATGATATCAGCTATTTTGAATATCGTGAACCATTTAATAATGTTGAAGTCGATTGCAAATTTTATATAAATTGTAATTTAATGAAATATCCGGGCTTTAAGTGGGTACTTTAAGCAATGGCGATTTTGGAACTACGTTCTAACTTGACTAGCTTTCCTACTTCAACTTTCAACTGGAGAGCCCGGTCAATTGACAGAAAATCGCTAATAGTCATTATTTAACCGATTCGTTGCGATGTCTAATTTCGCTAACTGTGGCGTCGAACAAAAATAAGGAGTTACCATCGATTTTACAATGACACACATCCGTGCCTAACGCCACACGCAAAAGAAAGTGATGGCACTGAAACGTGCCATCCGCAACGAATCGGTTAAAGTAAAATATCT
Organism: Agrotis clavis; assembly: GCA_954870645.1. Lineage (NCBI taxonomy): Eukaryota > Metazoa > Arthropoda > Insecta > Lepidoptera > Noctuidae > Agrotis > Agrotis clavis. Next base: position 15,615,494 of record OX940937.1, on the reverse strand, counting down.
GAATTTCTACTAAGGCCCTTTTGTTAAGATCAAGTTTTGAATAGCCAATAGTGCCACCAAATTAGCTGTTCCGACGTGCAAATTGAAACTACAGTTGCCAATTGAAAAAGTCATTAATTTCAGTAGCTTCTACTAGCGACGCTGTCATCGGAACAGAGGTCCTACCATGTTTTAAAGCGAGAGTAGTTCCACTGTGGGAAAGGGACAGAGCTATAAAAGTCGTCTAGCGCCATCTCGTTCACTCACTGGAACTACTCTCGCTTTAAGACGGTAGGCCACCAGGTAAACTTTATAGCTCTGTCCCACAGATATATAGCATGGACTGAGCCTTCTCCAGCCAAATGTCCAATTTTGCCATTTACTGTCTAGGGAGACGAAAGCAAATAGGGGGACCATCGAAACTACCATGGACCTAAAAAAAAAGGCGGACGGAACTTCACTAAGAAACAATTGAAGCACTCATAGTAAGTCAGTCCACACAAGCCAGCACACACACATTCACACCATAGTAAGTCAGCCGTCGGCCATTACGCTTCGAACGACACTCGCGGTTTCATACGGTGTTATTTTGTCTAATAAAAATCAAAGTATGCCGTCATGTGTTGCAAAAAGTTGTCTAAACCATAGTAGTTCAATTAAAAAAGCCAGGGGATCACTTCTCATAGTTAAGCATGTCAATTTGAAGCTTATTTCTCGATTTTACGTCAATAAATTTTATAAACATCTCGAAATCAATCAGTGTTGCAACTATTTCATGGTTCAAAATATTTTAAAATTGGGAGATTTATATTTTATGTTACTATTTATCGTTATTGTATTCTTCTGTATTTTTACAGATTTCCCTCGGCAAATGATGCATGGAAAAATGATTGTATAAAAATAATAAGGGAGTGTAGACATGGAATAGGAATGTAGAAGTGTAGGAATGGAACATAAAATAGCTTTATAGCTTGGCCAGAACGGGTTGAAACGGAACTAAAATTTTTATTTCTGACAGCGTTTTAAAATCTTTGATATTTGATGTAAACAAAGACCGCAGGTTTGTTAGATTTATTATTGTGCCATAAAACTAACGTAATAAGTGAAAAAAATTAAAATAAAATCATTCAAAGTGCTGGTAGCGCGAAGACAGTGGCGACTTCCGGTTTTCTACATTTTTATGTCAAGCTGTAATTTAATATTTATAGCCGAAAAATACTTAAACATTCGTTTTCACCACTTAAGTAAATAGAAAGGATTTCTAGATGTGTCGATAGCAAAAGACAAGTCTACAAAAATTTGAATCAACAAAAGGGTTTGTAAAACTTTATTAACATTAAACGAGTTGTAAATATTTTAATATCCAATGTGTTTTAATTATTTTACCTTTATTTAAAAAAAAGATATCCGTAACAAAAAAATTGTAAGTAAACTTAAGTTCAAGGGAGATCTTAATTAAATATTGTTTAAAAATGGGTAATTTTTTCCTTCATCTGGCATCCCTATACAGACGCACACATACATAAGCATCCGCCATTTTGGTGCTTCACTTGTTTCTCAGTGAAGTTCCGTCCGCCTTTTTTTTTAGGTCCATGGAAACTACCTTAGACATTATAAGGAAGTAGGAAGGAGATAGATGGTCCAATAGTAGGCTTTCTCTTTCTAGAGAGTACCTATGTCAATTTTACAACTACTACTTTTTTCAGGACAAATTATGTTCGGTCCATGCTCTGTCTATGGTTTGTATAGCTTAGTATTGCCCACACTCAAAAATGCAATGCCGTAAAGTTGAGATTTGTTACCATAAAAATGACACTTTTTTTTTAACTTCAAGGCCTGAATTCCTCTTACACTGATTTCGTCGCGTACGTCAGCGACAAATACATCAGCATACGCTGAAGTAAACGTCGCAGATTGGTGCTATATTGAACAAAATCTAAATTCGTACGTCACCGAAAACAGCGTAAGCGGAGTTAAGGCCTTGGATTATGTGTTGGCTTAATGCAAGGGCCTTGTGTAATTTATGCAATGTTACCCTATTCACTTACTTTTCAAGGTTTATTTTAACTGTTGGTATTTGCAATTTATATAAATTGTTGTAAGCCATATTGAGAAAATAAAACGCATAATATTTATTAAACTTGTGTTCTTTTATTTACTTCATATTTTAAAATAATGTGCCAATGATTGCTTATTTACAATGGAATTAAAAGTGAATCAGAGAAATAGAAACTATACAAATAACACAAGCCAATTAGTTATTCTAGTTACTTTAAAATACATTTCATTTACTCAGTTGCAGAAATCGGCGGGACCTCAAAATTATCCTGTAATAATAGAGTACTCGAAACATTTTAAATTGCAACAAAGTAAAGAATGTTTTAACTTAAACACAACACGATATAGTATTCGGTTTTATTATGTCAATGAATAATTAACCTTCTTATTAGTGACTGACGAGCGCATTATAAATGCTATAGTTCACGCTTCGAAAGTCTACAGCCACATTCATACAACTCTGAACTTTATGACTGACATTATGAAGTAGTAAAAATGCAGATGATTCAGTACAGAAAGAGTAGTTCCAGTGTGGAAAAGAGACAGAGCTATACAAGTCGTCTAGCGCCATCTCTTTCCCACAGCTGAACTACTCACGCTTTAAGACTTCATGGTAAGCCACCAGGTGACATCTATTTATTCCTTAGCATCAGTAATTCCCTCAGTACTAATAGCAAACATGGCTTCAGTTTCCGGTAAACATGGGCTGTCGTAGATCTTGCACACTCTGTTGTCGCCCCTCCCCTTTCGTAGATAGAGGCGGGTCGTCGACGCGTGCGCAATGATATGGCCTCCTATTGGCTTCTTGGTGTCTGCGTTGAATACGCCCACCGAGTCAACGTTCGCTACCACTTGGTTTGTTATTACTACTGCTACGCCAAACTGAAATGGAGAAAAAAACGTTTTTCTTACTTAAATACAATTTTGTGAGAATGGACGGATGGAGGTTTGTTACTCTCACGCAAAAATTACTGACTGGATTTGGATGAAATTTGGTATACAGATGGTTTATGACCTGGATTAACACACAGGATATTTAATCCTGATTTTATCTTCCTATGGGATAATGTTTGAGTTGAAGCGGGTAAACCGGTGGCAACAACTGCTTTTCCTTTTTGCTTGGCTTGCAAAAGTTTTTAAAATCTCTTCTGTTTGATCTTGGCTGTTAAAATATTGCAATTGTATTTTTGAAATACATTAATCTCTACATTAGCTTGTTAGGAATCAATATGAGGCAATAAATAGATATCAGTATGTACCTCATCAGCCAACCGTAGCAGCATTCTCATGAATCGTCCTAAATGTAACTGCCTGGAGTTCAGTTCCCCTCGGCCGGAGTAGTCCGTCCTGTACAGAGCTGTGGCGCTGTCCACTATGATTAGGGAGTACCTGTAACATTCCAGAATATAGCGTAAATAGCTAGTAATGCTAGCAGACACACAGGGCTTCTTATGAGGTGGAATGGGCTATATGGCATTGGGTATATCTACCAGACGGCCCAATTAATGCGGGATGAAAGATGTCTCATGCCTTCAAATTGGTTCTAGAAGACGGTCCGATTCAAAGAGCTGTGGTGATGGAATAAGTTAGCCTTGTGTATGTATGAGAGTTGTAGGTTGGGGCCGGTATTCTGTTTTTCAACATTTCATCATTCTTGTTAGGCCGCTATCCCACTCACGTTTTACGAGGGTCGTGTCGTGTCGTGGCAAGCGTTAACGTCGCGCATATGATACTATTTGAGTACCCTCTCGTACCCACACGGACAGAGCAGGACGGCGTGAGTGTACCTGTTGGCAACAAACGCGACGTTAACGTTGCGAGGTCGCAAGGCGAACGCTTGCCGCTAAACGTCGCTGTCGCTTTGAAGAGATGCCAACGCTCGTAAAACGGCAGTGAGATAGCAGCCATAAAGTCAAAATAAAATATTCTTATTTCACATAAGAATGCCCATGAGGGCACTTGTAAGTCCCACGTAATATCGACTCCGCCGCTGCTATTAAGTAATTCCTGAAGGAAAATCCAATAACACTGGCGAACTGGAAATTGAGTCCAGGACTTCAGCAGTCCTGTTTGCGACCACCAGAGTAGAAAGTAGAAACAAAACATACCTAGACTCCGCCATCATGGCACAGGCCTGCACCAGCAACTGAGTCTGATGATCAGTATTGTACGCCCGAGCATACGCCACGTTGTCCAGTACCGCCGCGCCCTCCATGCCGTACCGCTGAGCGACCGCGAGCAAGCGCTCCGGACGGAACGTGCCTTCCGTGTCTATGTACATGCATTTGCCTTCGCCGCCCGATTGCTCTATAGGCAGCTGGATAGAAATGGATTGTGATTGGAACATTAAGCCCAGGTGTCAAGTGCCGCTATCTTCGCTTAAGTCTTGGATCTTTGAAATTTTATTATTAAATAAGCTCTGAGGTTTGGCAGGAAAAGAAATAACCAAAATAGCTTTTGGAGGAAAAAGGCCCAGCTTATAAGCGCGCTCTACACTCGCGGCGCGAACGGCCGCGAACGCCCGCAAACACTGCGAAACGCGAGTGTGGATGTAGTTCGCGGCGTTACCCGATCAGTGTCCGTTTTTGGCTCGCTTCAAAGGGTTTGCGGCGCTCGATCGCGAACTCATCCAACGAGACTGTGAAGTGAAGCTTTGCATATGGTTGGAGGGACCAAGTTCGCGCGTGGAGCACTGCGTTATTCACAGCGCGACCTCACACGCGAGTGTAGAGCCGGCTATAGAGGTCACAAAAAGCAAACTCTTGAAGCCTCAAAGGTGGAAGTCGCGAGCATGTTGCCAGGTATTGTACTTGACCAAGCTATTCTCTTGTTAGTTTAGTAAATGCGGGTGGTCTTTTCTCCATACACACTCTCGCCACAACAACTTCTGAAAACCAGAAGTTGGCCAAAGGTTGTGTCGCACTTAGTAAAATTATTATTACCTGGCAGGTGACAGCCAAAGTATGGCATATCTGAGTCTTGCCAGTTCTGAACTCTCCAAATATTTCAGTAATGGATCCTGTTTCTATACCTCCGCCAAGTAGCCTGTCAAGCTCTTTGGAGCCTGTTGTTAGTTGAATAATTTCAGATCTAGAAGAAAACACATTTTTTTAATGATTAAAAGTAAAAGAAATGATGAATGTGGGTAAGGAGAAAGACATATTAAGGATCGTAGGTGGTGTTCTGTAGTAACTGCCATGGACATTAGTTTATGCAAAAGGCGTGAGTTTATGTATTGGACATTGTAACACCAATAAATATTTTTCATATTTCTTAGTGGTGGGCTTATTATTATCTTTCATAATATATGACTGAGCACAAGCAAGTGTGTATGAGTGAGATAGAGGTAGGTTAAAGATAGAGATATCCATTTTCCTGAAGCAAGTTGGATTCTCCGGCTAAGCTATGTTTAAACACGTGTTTTTGTAAGAAAATCCTCATTAGCAGCCACATGAATTTTGTGCATAAGTGATGGTTATAAACTTAACCCTATTACATGAGTTTTACATTTATCAGGAAAAATTGTGGGTGTCAATTTGCAGAGGCTAGTGGAGGAACAGAGTGGATTTTAGTCAGTAAGAATCTTGACAGACTGTTTGCTCAGGGCAGGAGGACTGTTTAGATGATTTTTACATACCAAAGACAGGCACAATGTTATGTTATTTCTTTTGTAAGCAACTTTCTCTTATTATGCACCAGAAGTGCATAATTTCCTAAAACAATGACCACCAGAGGTACATAATAATTATCATGAAGTAGGGTTGTTTCGCCGGTTTCGCGACCACCTTCAGTAGGCGACCATTTGACGGACTAAGTTTCTTTAAATCAAGAAAATAGTATTTGTAGAGGTAATATACATAAAAAATAAATATAACGTGCTTTCTAATTAATTATGAAATAAGAATTTATAAAGTTTGAAACAAAAGGTTTAACCCAGAGCCGAAAAAATATTGTTCAATGCGCGTCTTGATTCCGTGGTGAGTGGAGGTACCGCGAGTTGAAAAAAAACTAACATGGCGCGCGGCGCTCAAAGGTAACTTTTAATACTTATTTCATGTTTTTCACAACAGTTACATGTTAAATTGTATAATCGATAAGTATGGATTATAATTTTGTTGTATTTTGCTTTTTTTAAACTTATTATTATGATAAAATCAAGTGGTCGGTAACCGAAATGCTTATTTATCAAAAACGTTAGATAGCGACCACATGGTCGCAAACCGACGAGTTCAGCATTATTTTGTTTTGATCAATAAATGATCCTTATGCTTCATACAGGACTGTTATAATTTTGAATGTAGTATTGTAAAAGTCTTTCTTTGTAGTCCTTTGGTAAGCGACCACCAGTTTCTTTGTAAGAAGTTTATTTAATTTATCTACAAAATTGGACGCTAAACAGGTGGTCGTAAACCAAAGTAAGCGAAATAAAGACATTGGTTTCCGGCCACCATAATTTAGTATGAGAGAAATAACGGCCGCTAACAGAAATAAGTATGAAAGTTCATTGAGTATGCGACCACGTCTGATTTTTTGTATTTCGTAATTATTTAAATGTCCGTTTCTTACTTATTTGTTGTAGGTACCTCATCATCTCGGCCATAGGACGTTCACTACTGAACATAGCCATAGGCCTCCCCTTTATATAGATCTCCACATTATCCACATATGCCGGTTGGAAGCGACCTGCATCCAGCATCTTCCGGCGTCTGTCCATCTTGTTGGTGGACGTCCTACGCTGCGCTTGCTAGTCCGTGGTCTCCACTCTAGCACCTTTCGACCCCATCGGCAATCTGCTCTGCGAATAATATGGCCTGCCCATTGCCGCTTCAGCTTTCTAATCCGGTGGGCTATATCGGTGACTTCAGTTCGTCTACGGATCTCCCCATTTCGGATTCGATCACGCAGAGAAACACCGAGCATAGCCGTCTCCATAACTCGTTGAGCAACTTCGAGCTTTGAGATGAGGCCGATTGTGAAAGACCACATTTCGGTGCAATAAGTCATCACTGCTAACACACATTGGTAGAAGACTTTCGTCTTGAGGCACTGAGGTATGTTGGACGAAAAGACATTGCGTAGTTTCCCGAACGCTGCCCAACCGAGTTGGATTCGGCGGTTGTCCTCTTTCTCGAAGTTGGACGTACCTAATTCGAGTAATTGTCCTAAGTATATAGATAATATACTCCTCAAAACAAAATAAGGGCCACTTAATAAATTTCACTTTAAATAAGTATTGCTCTTATTCTGGGTACATATTATATAGTAAATATCTTGTTATGGATTCTTTCAAGTATTAATATTGTTTCTACTGCATAATTGGAAATTCATAACTTTTTTTTATTGAGATTACTTAGAATTTACGGTTTGGTGTTTTTTAATTTTCAAACTGCTGACGGAGTTTTCTTCGACTAATACAGCAAGAAGGCTATAATGATCTTTCAATCTCATAATGACATGTATTCGGAGACATTTGGACGCAAAAACAGCCACTTGGGGTGTCACCTTAATCCAGGGGGCCCATACCCAGAAGAGGTAGGTTTAATGGTGGAATATTCCCAATGAGTGGTTCAAAACGCTTGAAACTGGTCTCAAAAGACGGGTAATATCACCAGACGCTGTGATCGAAGAAGAAAGTAAGTAAGTAAAGCCCAAAAAGACCATTAAGTTTGTTTAACCGCGCAAATAGAGCAAAAATCTACTGCCCAGACCATACAAACTCCATGGCATCGACCTGCAGGCACCCCTAAATTGACTAGACTATTTTTAATCGACTCCATGAAGACTAGCAATACTCAAGGAGATGCTTAGTTCACCTCCAGTTAACTGCAGCATATGGTGCAAATCGTTAAACATTTGTAAATGAGAAAATTTATTGAACTGTTTTTACTGGGCTTCAGTGCTTCTTATTGATGACAGCTGGGTTATTTTTTTTTATTAAGGACTGATTCATTAGAGCCTAGAGAAGATCTAAACAACAGGTTTCAGAACCTTGCACTCTTGAAACAGACTGTTTCGGTGAGCTCTGAATTATGCTCTGGGGCGGTTTTCTCTATCACGCAAAACTGAGCTCGCTTTTCTTAATGAGGGTGCTGTAACTACTCAAAATTGCATAAAAAATGTGTTGCTACTCCATATTATTCCATTTGCACAGCAAGGAGTACCTGAGTTCATCTTGAAGCAGGATAATGGTTGAGCGAACACGACGCGACTGACAGTGCACACATTCGTTGACGCTCGAATTACGGTGTTACAGTGGTCACTCATGATTTTTACCTAAATTTTATTGAGCATTTATGAGATGAGTTAAAGATGAGTGCAAAAGAAAGTAAAATTCCCATCAAAACTCAGCTGGATCTCATAAATTGTCTGAAAACTTGTTGGTAGAGGATTCCAAAAGAAAATGTTCGGTAAACACCGTATTAAATAATCCAGACCTTTCCACCTCCAATCAAATAACACAGAGTTAAAAACAGAAGCTTTAAAGAACACTTTGGAACATAGAAGCCGTTATTTCTTCGATTTTTTTACGTTTTATGTAACTTGATACATTCCTGCAATTCCTCACTTTTCATTCTAATTCGTTTATTTTAACGGTTTATTGGGATACAAACTTAATTTTTGAGTATTTCCATATAAAATCGTTAATACTAATCAGATAAAGTCATTATAACTAATAACAGTTAAATGTTATCTAATAAATCGATAAAAATCAGGTGGCCCTTATTTTGTTTTGAGTAGTATATATGAGTCAACAACTTCGAGTACCGAGTTTCCAACAGAGACTAGGGTGGGCACAACATTGGCATTTGACATAATTTTCGTCTTGTCCATGTTCATTTTCAAGCCCACCCGTTGTGGAACTCGGTCGAGGCCATCCAGCATCATGCTGAGTTCCTCCATCGACTTTGCCATGACTACGATGTCGTCGGCAAACCGAAGGAGAGTGGTGTATTCGCCGTTGATGTTGAGGCCTGGAATGGCAAGGACTTGCCATTCCAGGAGCTTGAAGGCGTCTTCCATTGCGGCAGTAAACAGTTTCGGGGAGAAAGTCCCCTTGCTTACACCTCTTCTCAATGGAATCGCCTTCGTGCTCTGCTCCTGTACTCGGACCGACGCGACGCATGGTGGCGTTATCGCTGCATCTCTGGAGTGACTTAAGTACCGCCCATGTTTCCACCCAATCGAAGACTTTCTTAGATTTCACAAACGCTAAGCATAATGGCAAGTTATACTCTTCGGTCTTCTGTATAATTACCGCAACGTATGGATATGGTCTATGGTGCAATATAGCCTCTTCGGAAACCGGCTTGTTCGGGAGGCTGGAAGTCATCAAGTCTGTGTTCGAGAGGGTTCAAGATTACCCTTGAAACAGCTTATAAACATGACTCAGAAGCGTGATGTGTCTGTAGTTCTTCAATAGGCTGTTATCACCTTTTTTGAAGAACAGCACCACCTCACCCCTGCTCCGTGCTCCAGGCGTTTTGCCCTCGGAAACGTTGTTGATTATTTTTAAATGTAAGTACTACATGTTATGGATATTGTTGGACCAATGATTGTTGATTCTATTACAACTATGACTAATTCTCTACAAAATGTGAGATTGTTATCTTTAATTATAAGAAAACATTACACCAAATGATTACCATTTTTGTTTTTATTAAATAGCAAATATAAAAATATTTTTTAAAGCGATTATAATTGTTTTATTGGCATATTTTTCATATTTATTATAGCGGTCGCAAACCAGCTCACTGGTGGTCATAAACTGATAAAAATGGTCGCAAACCGACGTTTTCGCTATATTTTCACTTTTTCCGTATTTTATAAATATTTTTGTATGAAAGTATTTTATTTTATGTTTTGTATCCAAACTACATTATATTTGGGACAAATTCACAGTAACATATACTATCTTGCGTGTAAACAACATTTTTTTTTCTTCATCTAAAGTGGGCAACCCAGCTAACTGGTCGCTAACCGGCGCAATCACCCTACTTTTTTACCTTTTCTGGTGGAATTCAGTAGCTGTAGTGAATCCCATCGGCACCAACTTGGATGCTTCAGCCAGTATTTTGTCAGCTTTCGCTTCTGATATTCCCTTTATCGTAATCAGCCATTTCTTAGGAGCATAGGCCACTGATTCAACTGTGTGATAACCTGCCTCTTCTAACTTTTTGATGTCCCCAGATGTAATTCCATTTCCCTGAAAAATGGTTCAGAAATAATGTTTCTTTTTTTACTATTTAACACGCTATTGTCTTCAGAGAGGATTAAGTTCAGTCTCTAAAAATAGTATTTATATTTGGATACAACAAAAACATTAATGTTATTTACCACAATGTCAAGTTATTAGCAACGAAAGAGAGAGAGAGAGAAGTTTAACAAGAAAACAGCCAGTATCTCTGCTTTTTCTCCATAAAACATGTTTTTGTGGCCATAATATGGTCGCAGAACAACATTATAGGTTACTGGAGCATCTTAGGAGCAAGTGCACAAGGTTTACACTGAGTTCAATAACATAATTTTTGTATAATAATAACTTTAAACATTACCTCTAATTTAGTGATAAGTTGTGGTCCACATTCATCTAAGTCTTCATCAGCTACTGAAGCAGTTACTGCTGATGCCGTGGCCGTCATGTTGTCCTTCAATAGACCACTAAGACCACTATCACCGAAACATTTAACTTTTTAGGCTTAGCTTACGAAACTTTCCTGTTGTTCTTTGTTAGGATCACCTGTTGTCACTTGCTTGTTATAATGACAGATATATGAATTATTATTTGTCTCACAAACTTAAAGATCCTTTGTTAACAATTTTAGGGACCGCTATTATTTAAAATAGTGTTAAATTAAAGAAATACAAATAGTTTCAAGTTTCAACTTGTGTTTTCGAAAATCGAAAATGTCATATTCTGTCACTGTCACAATTCCCTCCAAACTTTCGCTTTTTTAAATTTTTGCCACTGCCAGGTAATGGACACTTACAATTTCAGTCCAAGCGTTCTACTCACGGAAATCCCACGTTTGTGTTTTTTTAAGGTGAATGCAGACCCTTTCCACACCGCAGTCCCCGCAGGCCCGCAGTCATCGTTTTCTTACCGCTTCTGCTGCTACTGCGATGCAGTGTTGCCGTTATGACAATCCAGTTTGTGGCCACATGTAAGAAAAAAGTAGCCAGATTTGCAAAAAAATCTCTTTCAAAATTCGGCTAGAAGTGGCTAAAGTGCTTTTGGCTAGATACTGTTCGGTATCCAATTACTATTGATAAATATTACAATTTCGGCATGGTGATAAATGGGTTTAATAAAACAATTTAAATACTAATTAGTATTTAACATTATTAAAAGCTAACAAACGTTCAGCTAGTGAAAAATATTTCTCAATTATTTGCTTTAAAATTAAAAATCAATTCCAAAGTCTACAGTGACATATGGAGATTCATTAATCTCTTCGTCAATGGGTGATGATATGTAGTGGTATTTCAATTTGTTTGACCGATTTGACCGTTTTTGTGATTTTGTTTAAAACTTCAGTAGGCAAAACATAATTGTGGCAAGCTTTTTTTAATATTTTTAATTGTTTTTTTGTAGTTTGGTTTAATTAATCGGTAGACTTCTAATAGTAATTTAGTAAAAGTTTAACAATCGAAAAATCAGCCAGAAGTGGCAAGATTTATTTTGGTGGCTAAAATGGTTTTCTGTTTGGCTAGAACTGTTGAAAATCCGCTAGATCTAGCCACTAAGTGGCTAAAACGGCAACACTGCTGCGATGCGGGTGAGTGTGCGAGGTTTCATAGAACTTCATACAAAGAATATTCGTAATGCGGGGACTGCTGTGTGACTAGGTCTGCGTTCACCTTTAATGGGGATGGCAACTCAAAGCTAATCGTAGATGGCGCTGCGATAGTTGGTCCCCACGTCTACCTTGTACAAAAAAACAAACAAGATTATTTGTTATAAAAATTGAGTATAAATACAAAACAAATATGGAAAATTATTCGTCCATGCAAGTACTATATACTAAAAGAAGAATTAAGACGCCGCGGCGCATCTACAAGAGAAAAAAAGTGATTTAATTGAGTGGTTATACATTTGATTTTACCGTAATAAATCCACAATTACTTGTAGTTGAGGTTTCAATTTTTGAGTTTAGGTATGTTTTACCTGTCCTCTCCTTTATCAAGAATATAATGCTGCTTTTGACTTTCTATTTTGATAAAATATCATAATGTTTTAAGTCAGTAATTTTAACCTTTTTTTCTATTTAGATTCGAGAAATATCACAATATATTTAATTTCTTAACACCACAACTATTACAAAACTCGTTCCAGGTGATAATTCTTCGATTTTCGAGCGATGCAATACTGGTACATAACCTCCAAAAGAAAAGTAGATATTATTTTGAAAAGTGTATTCCATCATTTTTACAGCTTATTACACAACATCTAGTCATTTTACATCAATAAATGTTTTTTTTTTCTGAAAATTCCTTTGATTTTACAGTTCTTTGGGGACCAAACTGTCATTTTCACTTTGACACTTGCCTTCCCCATTACATGAATCCTACACGGCTATCGATCTGTCAAAAATGACAAGAACTGTCAACGGCGCCGGTCAGAAACTTGCAGACAGTGTTGCCGTTTTAGCCACTTTTTGGCTAGATCTAGCGGATTTTCAACGGTTCTAGCCAAACAGAAAACCATTTTAGCCACCAAAATAAATCTAGCCACTTTTGGCTGATTTTTCGATTGTTAAACTTTTACTAAATTACTATTAGAAGTCTACCGATTAATTAAACCAAACTACAAAAAAACAATTAAAAAAGACGTGTGGCACTCGGGGACTGCCGCGGTAAAGCTATTGCATAGCATTTTGTATCAAGTAATGCAATTATAATTTTTTTTATTTATTTTATTCATGCAGTATTGCTTTTTCTTTGATATTCATTCAAGTTTCATTTTTAAATATTTCTTAAAAAAAAAAAATAATAAATAAAAATATTATTATTATATTAATAAATCAATAATTAATTAATTTTAATAATTAATAATTAATTTAATAAATTAATAATTTAATTAAATTAATAATTTAATTAAATTAAATGAGCGTGAGGTTTTTTCGTTACGGAATTTCTGGATTCGGTCCCCGCGCTCAAGGCCCGCGATAGAAGCTATGCAATAGCTTAAAATATTAAAAAAAGCTTGCCACAATATGTTTTGCCTGCTGAAGTTTTAAACAAAGTCACAAAAACGGTCAAATCGGTCAAACAAATTGAAATACCACCCACATCATCACCCATTGACGAAGAGATTAATGAATCTCCAGATGTCACTGTAGACTTAGGAATTGATTTTTAATTTTAAACCAAATAATTGAGAATATTTTTCACTAGCTGAACGTTTATTAGCTTTTAATAATAAATACTAAGTAGTATTAAAATTGTTTTATTTAACCCATTTATCACCGTGCCGAAATTGTAATACTTATCAATAGTAATTGGATGGATACCTAACAGTACCTGGCCAAAAGCACTTTAGCCACTTCTAGCCGAATTTTGAAAGAGATTTTTTTGCAAAACTGGCTACTTTTTACTTACATGTAGCCACAAACTACATTGTTCTAACGGCAACACTGCTTGCAGACCAAAGGATAATAAACATATTCGTGAACTTCGTAGGTAGTTGGTGACGGTGTAACTAGTCTTGGGCATTCTAGTTCACTACCGAGAGCGCTCAATTTAGTTCTCCGCTCTTAAACGAACTAGTTCGTTCTTCTAGTTCGTTAGTTCCTAGCTCGTAATAGAGACCGACCGATCAAGAGCGATCAAATCGTTCGCTCGCAAAGAGATTTCAGATTTAGTTTGTTTTTGTTCGCTCTTTTTAAATACGGTTCCTGCTGCATGCGACAATTTGTGTAAAGTGTACGAAACGGGATGCACGCATGATCGGTGAGCGAACGGGAGTATTATGTGTAGTGCTGTCCCGCTCCCGTGCAACGATCTTAGTTGAGTCAATCTCTTTCATTCTGTCCGAACTACTGAACTACGGAGCGGAAAATGTGGGAGCTAGCTCACTAGTTCATCTGTGGGAGCAGTTCTTTCGAACTAGTTCGTTCGCGAACTACACAAGACTAGGTGTAACACGCTTTGTCTATCATAAGAATATTTTCGAGTTTGAGTGGATCAAATTGGTGTGAAACTTTATCGGGAATATTCCTAGTGTTTGTGTTTGTCCGTAAGTTTAGTTTATATTTGTTATTGTCCACTTTTAACTCAATATGAGTTCCAAAAAAAAGGCCGAACCGCCCGATCGTGGGCGTCCTCCTAGTCCTTTCGATTTACCGCCCACCCTCACAATCACACTTCCACTTGATACTGAAGTACCTTCACAAGAATCAGATATGGAAATTGAGACTCCTAGTAATCGTAAAAGAACCGCTGATTCACCTATTGTTGCTGCAATTGTACCCCCGAAAATTCCAAAAAGTGTAAATGATAGACTTATTTATACACCAAAAGATAATCCTCCGTATATTGTTCATGTATCTCTCAAAGATAAACTAACATCAGATACTATACTACAACCGGTGAAGTTTGGTATGTTCTTGATGACGCACAATATCAGTAACATACACCTGGATGGGGTCAAACGAGTAGGAAGGAACCGGTTGTCAGTAGAATTTAAGTCTCATCAAGACGCCAATAGTTTCCTTAGACAAAAAATTCTTGCGGAACATAATTTTGTTGCATCCATCCCACTATTCAACATCACTAGGATGGGCATTGTTAGAGACATCCCAATTGAATGGACTGAGGAGGAGATTATTAAGAATGTTAAGGTTCCAGAAGGATGCGGAACTGTTATTAAGGCCAGACGGATGAGCCGAAAGGTGACCTCCTCTGGGATAGCCGAGTGGAAGCCGACACAAACTGTTGTACTAACTTTCGATGGCCAAATGTTACCTAAACGTGTGTACTGTTTCTACTCTGCCCTTCCGGTTGAGAGATATACATACCCAACAATCCAATGTTACCATTGCTGTCGGTTTGGTCACACCCACAATCTTTGCAGATCAAAGCCGAGGTGCTTCAAGTGTGGGGCGGACCATCCAGGTGATGGATGTGAAGCCACACCTGAATCCGGATTCTGTGTCTCATGTCGTGGGAACCATTTTGCAAATGATAGTGCTTGTCCTGAATTGGGCCGACAGAAGAGCATCAAAGCTCTGATGGCGGAAAAATCTATCTCATATGCGGAAGCTAGTCGAGTTTTCCCCCCTGTTTCCAGATCTTATGCTGATGTCTCAAGATCCCATATTAAAAAGACTCCATATTAAAATAATAAACCACAATCCCAATCCCAACCCCCAAGTCCAATCCCTACATCCCAAAAATCATACCGCAAAACTGTATTTTTAACTCCGAAACCACGTGCTACCCTCTCACCTGGATATAATAAACAGTTTCACCAAGAGTTAACTCAAGATTACTGTTTTTCTCCTGCTAGAAATGGCTGTGGCTTCCCATTGGAAGATCCTGAGCCAACTATATACACACAGGAACCTTCTTCAAAAAACATATTAGACCTCATCACCAACATGCTAATATCTGCTCTTACTAGCCCAAACCACTCTATACCTGACCACGTTGCCTCGAAATTGACCAACATAATAAATTTAATAAATAAAATTCCATCCTCTAACATTCCTTCAATGGAACGTCAGGAGTATTACTCCCAGGAAACCTGATCTTTCCTTTTTAATTAATAAATATAAACCATCAATCTGCGGCATTGCGGAGACATGGCTTCTGCCTGGAAGTAATTTCAGGCTGCCATGTTTTAGCAGTGTTCGTAATGATAGATCTGATGGATACGGAGGATGTGCTTTGCTCATCAATAGCAAAGTATCATTCTCTCAGATTCCTCTACCCTTCGTTGGTGACAACATCAATGTTGTTGCTGTTAAGGCTGAGGATATAAATATCTTTTCTTTTTATATTGCGCACCCACAACTAGAACATCTCTCGACAATTAGAAATATACTGTGCAGTGTCAGCGGTCCAATACTTGTCATGGGTGATTTTAATTGCCATCACTATCGTTG
Organism: Agrotis clavis; assembly: GCA_954870645.1. Taxonomy (NCBI): domain Eukaryota; kingdom Metazoa; phylum Arthropoda; class Insecta; order Lepidoptera; family Noctuidae; genus Agrotis; species Agrotis clavis. Next base: position 15,599,352 of record OX940937.1, on the reverse strand, counting down.
GGGATCAAATATTTGCGACAATTTTGGCATAGGCTTGCTGGATATGTTGGATGACCTTAACCTCTGTGTCATCAATGACGGCAGCAATACGCGCAGGTCTTCTCCAGGACAGAATAATAGTTGTGTTGACTTGACGTTTTGTTCGTCCAATATGTCTAGCCTCCTCGTTTGGCGTCGCTTGAATATGACCTATGGAAGTGACCACTATCCCATCATGATTGAAATCCCTTCTAAAAATACTCCTTCTAAAGTATCCCCTCCCCTTCTTAAATATCAGTTAGCCTCACCAGATTGGGACTTATATTCCAAAATTCTGGACTTAAGAGTATCCGCGCTCCCAAGAATTAACAGGGATAATGCCCAGGAATGTTTTTTGTCCTTTTCATCCACCATTTCTTCTACAGCAGATGATTGCTTCCCTCTCAAAAAAACCCAATCTGGTAAAATTCCTTCTCCGCCATGGTGGGATAGGGAATGCACTGACATGATCAAGGCCAGAAAGGAGGCTGAAAGGACCGTTAACAACAATATGAACCTGGAAAATCTCATCGCCTTCAAACAGATTTTGGCTAAGTCAAGGAAAATGTTTAAACAAAAGAAACGAGATGGATGGTCAAAATACTGTAGTTCGTTGAGTCCATCTACCCCGGCTTCGGTAGTCTGGCAGAAGATTAAGCGCTTTAGGAGTAGTTTTTCACCTACCACTAGCTGTATCTCAGAAGAACTGGGGTACCAGTTTTTTACAAAAATCGCTCCACCGTACGTTCCAGATGAAAAGGAGAGTGGTGTTGGCATCGAGGATGTAGACAACACCAACGATCCAATGGACGTACCATTTCGTATGGAGGAACTAAAAACTGTACTATCTCATGTCAAGGACTCCGCACCTGGGGTGGATGGATTCCCTTACTATTTCATTTCTAAATCAGGACCAAAAACCCAACAATATTACCTTGACTTGGCTAACTTCTGTTTTGTGTCCGGCTACATTCCCACAGAATGGAAGGTTCAAGTTGTCATTCCGATATTAAAACCCGGTAAAGATCCTAACGACCATTGCTCATATAGACCTATCGCTTTATCGTCCGTACTTATCAAAATTTTAGAGCACTTAATTAAAAATCGTTTAGAGTGGCTGGTAGAGAATAGGGGACTGCTTCCGCCGACTCAGTTTGGCTTCAGGAAAGGCTTAGGCACAGCTGATAGTGTGGGTATCCTCACATCAGCGGTCCGGCTTGCCCTCAGTAAGAATGAGTCGGTGGTTGCTGTCTTTCTAGACATATCGGCCGCTTATGATTCGGTCCTCCTCCCTGTTCTCAGGCAAAAGCTGCATGAGCTGAGAATCCCGGGAAGGATTTCTCGCATCATCATTAACATCTTTGCCAATCGTGTTATTCAATTAAGAATCCCTGGGTCAGACTCTGAAAAAAGAACAATCTGGAGAGGTTTACCTCAAGGATCTGTTCTGAGTCCCCTAGGTTATAATATTTTTACAGCCGACCTGTCTTCCTCCCTAAATTTTGACTGTAAAATCCTTCAGTATGCAGACGATATTGCGTTACTGGTCACTAGCAACTCCATTCAGGATGCCGCATCATCGATGAATGTCTCCCTCTCCTCACTAAACCAATGGCTTCTCGATCACGGGTTGTCCTTAAGTGCGCCAAAGAGCTCAGCAGTCATTTTTACTCGCAAGCGTTCTGTTCCCCAAATTGATATTAATATTGACGGGCAAAACATCCCCATTCAGGATAAGGCTAGGTTCCTGGGAGTAGAGATGCGCAAAATGTGTCAGTAAAAAGAAAATGAATGAAGTATATCTTTTCACTTGATGAAGTAGTTCATTCATTCATTCAGTACTTCATTTAGTCCAACAAATCAGAACGAGTTCTTGAATGAGATGATTCACTGAACTAGTTCATTGGACTAGTTCACTGGACTAGTTCACTGAATTAGTTCACTGGACTAGTTCATTGGACTAGTTCACTGAACTAGTGATTTAGAGAAATGATGCATTTCACTAAATCACTAGTTCAGTTTTATGGGCATTTTTACTTTAAATGGCGCAGGCTGTTTTCGTGTTGTCCCATGAAAACAAATAATGATAGTTGAAAATATTTTGAAAGCTGCCATAAAAGCTTTATTTTAAACACAAGTAGAACTGTTATTCTATTCAATAAGTTTTTTTACGTATCAATAAATAAGGTATTATAAATTTTATAGTAATTTGAAGTTAAACAAAACCTTGATTTGAAGCTGTCCCAAGACCGGTTTTCCCGCATTAAATAGATATTTCAAAAGATTTTTGTTCCACTATAAGTCTTGCAATTTTTTAATTCAATTGTGTCATAGTTATTCTTACATTTAAACTAAGTATTAACAATAGCTATCATAGTAAAACAGTAAGAAAATTAATTAAAATTATTGTCCCATAGATTTAACATTACAGGACAAGTCTACATAGTAACGTTCTTTTAGCTACTAATTTACCCATTTAGAATTTATTTTTTATTTTAATGGCAACCTCAAGCACAAAATCTACGAAAAAAATGCAGTCATATTGAATTTAGTCGCGACAGGGAGAATTGGTGGACGTATGTGTGCGCAACGAAAAATTGGTCCAAAAAATTTGTCTCGCTAAGTAACGTGTTTTTACATAAAACCATTTATCTGGTTGTTAATTCTTTTGGAGCAGTAACACCTTAAAGTATATAGATGCCTTTTTTGTATGATTTAGAAGCTTTATAGTTATATTTTTTGAGTATTTCACATTTGTTTTGAAACTGAACTACTTGCGTAACGTCCTGTTCGTAACTGTTACTATAGGGTGGACAAAAACGTTACGAAAAATACAAGTAAAGCTTAGTGCACATTGCATTATGAGTACCTAGACGATATTTAAAATTTTCAGGCCATCTGATTATAAATGATAAATTAGATCCTATTACCAGGTTGCACACACTTTAAATTTTAATGTAGGTTGTGAGCAGTTCTCATTATTGTCTTAGTCCGCATGATTCTCGGTTATATTATAATCAGTGTCATAGTGAGGACTACTCTTAACAATTCCGTATCGTAACATTTAATGTCTCTCTAGTAACGGTCCCAAATATTTTTCCTTGTTTTTCTTTACAGCAGCTGAATTATTAATAATTATTATGTACTATAGTAGGTTTTTAATATATAAAAACATATTACAAATAATATCTTGTTAAAATTTTATTATTAGCTCATCATTTAAATAGTTAAAACTTAAAATGAAACAAACGTTTGGAAACTTTTGTTACTAAATGGATATTTTTTTTGAATTTTAACAAAATGTGTTTAATTAGTACGTTCTTAAATATATTTCTTTTAATCTATTAAAAACGAGTAATAAATTAGTAGTCTATTTTTTTCAGGTCATCTAGTCAGTGAATTTTTATCAAGTTTTGATTTTTGTGACTATCAGGACAAAATTTTCCTTACTCACCTTGTAAAATAACGATTAATGTAATATATACGCATTTGTAAAAGGAACTTTTAGCTAATTCATATAATTAATAACATTATCTATTAAGAATCATCAATTTCAAACCCGAAAAGAAACCTAAATTTTTAAAAGTGGTTTTTAAAACCTGCGCCGTTTATAGTGAATTTGCCCTTATACGAATATCGATATTCCTTCAAACTTTAATACGAATATGGTCTTTACGGGAAATGGACCTACCGTTTCCCGTAAAGACTATATTCCTATTACAATAAAGTTCATACTTATTAGGGTGAATAGAGTAACTAAGCGAAAAGAAACACTGAACTAAAGACACATTTGAATGGCCAGTGAATGAATGAAAAGTTCATTTTGGGAAATGAACTAGTTCATTTACTTCAATCGTTCGAGAACTACCCATGTCTACCTGGGAGTAATGTTAGACTCGAGGCTGTCAGGTGTGGACCAGGTTAACAACACTGTCAAAAAATGCGAGCGCTCTGTGTCGGTGCTTAAGTCTTTGGCCGGAGTGTGGTGGGGAGCTCACCCCTACACTCTCAAACTGGTCTACAATGCACTGACCAGAAGCGTACTTGATTACTGTTGTTTCCTTCTCGAGCCCTGCAACAAAGAGGCGCTTAGGAAACTGGACAGCATCCAGGCTAAAAGTCTAAGGATTGTTATCGGAGCCATGAAGTCCTCTCCAATTAATGCTCTCCAAATAGAATGTGCAGAACCTCCCTTACACATAAGAAGACAGTATTTGGCAGATCGCTTCTTATCCAAAGTTTTTCCCCTTTCAACCCATCCCCTTCTCCCAATTTTAGAGCAAATTACCCTATCCTTCAATAATTCCTCTTACTGGAACAGTAAAACAGTTCCCCTATTGATAAACAGGTATAGAGAGCTTAAAAACCTTTCTGCACCTGTTTGTCAATATCCAATCCTACCTGTCTTCTCCGCCGCATATGAATCGATTCATTTCGAACCAAAAGCCGTTTTGGGACTAGGTATCTCTAAGAATTCCCAAAGTGCGAAGGGCGACTTTGAGTTGGCTCTTAAGCGTTATTGGGAAGGATGGAACTTGTTCTTTACAGATGCTTCAAAATTATCCCAAACAGAATGTACAGGTGCGGCAATTTATTTTCAAAATTCTAAAATCGCTTTACTTTTTCAATGCCCGCCTGAATCCTCAGTTTTCACAGGCGAATGTATTGGCATTTTGGAAGCCTTACATTATATCAAATCCCATCAAATAACAAGGTCAGTCATTTTTTCAGATTCGCGTAGTAGTATTCAGGCCTTAATGCAAAATCAATTTCATAGTAAAATTCATAGTCAAATTGTTACAGATATTAAGAACTTGTTATTTGATTGCTCCCAAAACGGCTTGGACGTCGAAATAGCTTGGATCCCTGGTCACTCAGGAATTGTTGGCAATGAGTGCGCTGATTCGTTAGCAAAGTATGCCACATCGAATCCAACTGATCGGAAGCACTACGTAGCTCATAACTACGATTTGCGAAATGGGGCTAAACTCAAGTTGTACGAATCGTGGACCAAATACTGGATCAACTCCTCAAAAACCAAGGGCGTCTACTACGCAGCCATTCAGCCTGATATTCAGCGCAAACCTTGGTTTTTCAAATGCCCCAAATTGTCTAAGAGAACTGTTTCGACCCTGTGTAGACTTAGACTCGGCCATTGTTGTAGCCCAGTATTCTTGAACAAAATACGTGTTCGGGACAATTCCCTTTGCGAGTGCGGTCTTGCGGAAGGTACAGACGCCAGCAGGTCAACCTACCCGAATCTGTCAGATTTTACCAATCAAACATTAACCTTCTACTCTTGTGATAAGGTTGAAATTCTAATAAAGAAATCTGACAGATTGTGGTAGCTTGATGTGCTGGCGTCTGTACTTTGGACCATATATTCTTTTCCTGTTCCTTAAATTCCAATTCTTTCGACTTGTATCTTAAAATCTCCAAAAATAACATTCCTCTTCCAACTAACTTTCATTGCCTGTTATCCCACTTCTCCCCCAAAATTATCCATATTCTAGCCACATTTTTAAATGAAAATAACTTAAGATTTTAATTAGTGTGTGATTGTAAATACATCTCTGTTTATTATGTATTTTATATATATCTGTACATATTGTAGATTAGATTATTGTAGAATAGAATATTAATACATACTAACACCATGTGTTCGTCCTTGCAGCTACTAACATTAAGCCACCCTGAAGTTTAAAGTCCGACGGCTCAACCCGCTAAGCAGCCGTCGCAACATGACACTGGCAGAGTAGTCAAGCAACTCGTTGCCAAAGAAGAAGAAAAAAAAAAAAAAAAAAACAGACTACATAGACAGTCAGAAATAGAACTGCTGACTGAAGTTGAACAACAAACCAAACGGTTTTTAAAGTTTCACACGTCGCTAAAAAGTTTTAAGCAGTTAGAGAAATGGAGAGTCGGCAAGAAGTTTCCTTATCAATAGAAGGTCAAGTTTTTAAAGTGAAAAGAGACCTGCTTAGTGAATACAGTGATTATTTTCGTGCAATGTTTAGCGGAAACTATGTCGAAAAAGAGCAACAAGTAATTCACATCGATGTATGTATTCGAATCTTGTATTATACAATTTATAGTAGTTTATAGACCGTATTATTAATATGAACGACGTTACTTCTGAAGTTCCTGGGTTTAGCCTGACTAATGTATACCCACATTTCGCCAGTTGTTCCATCATTACTGCCTTCCAAGAAGAACAATGTCAGACAGAAAAATAAATTGAGCATAGGCCCTTGTGTACAGCAGTATGGTTAACAATTTAATTAATTTCTTTTTTTTTAATATTAATTGTTTGACAATGTTCACTAGATACATTTTTTTTATTTTTATAGCATTACAATTCATAAGTCAGTTTCTTCTTTACAGGTGGTAGATGCAAACTCAATGAACATTATAATAAGATATATGGAACTAGGTTTAATAGATTTATCAGATTACTCTCTATCCACTGTTGGTGATCTTGCCTTTGCTGCAAATTTCCTGCAAATCACAGAACTTACAAAACAAATCAATTACTGTTTAGAACAGCAATTATCATTGTCTAATTGTATGGAAATTAGAGAAATAGCACAAAACACACCCTCAGCGGAACTAGAGCAAGTGGCTGTTACATATGCACTGTTTTCATTCAAATACATGAAACCTGAGTTTGTTCCGACAATAGAAACATTGTTTTGGTACCTATCGCACCCATACTTGGACACCGAGTCTGAATTACATGTTTTTAAATTTGGCTTGAAGTGGATTGAACTTCGAGAGTTAGGTGCTGACACATTACTCATTATACTCTGTTGTTTAGATATGAGTAGACTAACAAGTGTAGAAATAAAGGAAATGAAGGATCTCTTAAAAGATTATGTGAATAGTTTAATTGAGAAAGTCATAGATTGCCTGTATAAGTTATCCACAGACTATGAATTGTCTATTAATGCTATAAACAGTAACAAACAGGTACTGTGTGAATTATTCACAGAAAAAGTTTATACTGAAGTATTGAATATAGTGGATGGGAGTATAGAACGTAAGCTGAGGTTAATACCCGCAGTGCCAATGTGGTCTAACGAACACAAGAAAGCGGAACTATCAGAGAATTACCTATACACTTATACAGAAGAGAATGGTTTCCAACAGTGGATAGAACTAAGTGAAAAGAAACTCTGGGGTTGGAATTTAACAAATTGGACTCCATCGAAAATTGTTAAAGTTTGCGGTGAATATGGAAGGGGTGGGGGCAGTTACGCTAGGGACGTGAAAGTATATGATGTTCATAAAAAGGAGTGGATACATCATGGAGTAGAGCTGCCAGTACGAAGACACGCTGGTGTTGCGGTTGTTGAAGACTCGTTATATATTCTTGGAGGTGTAGGTGGATATAGGTAAGACTAAAAAGTAACTTACTATACGAGTACTATAATAAGTACTATCACTAACTTAGTGATAGTACTGTAGTAAGTAGTAACGTAGTTAGTGATAGTAGGTACTAACGTCGCGTCGTTGAATAGGCCATGCAATAGTTGAAATAGTTTGATGCGTTGCCAAGCTGCAGCACCCAAACCTGATATGCTACTTTACTCAAAAAATGTATTCAAACCGAAACTACATAATGTCTAAACACCTTGTTTATTTATCTACCAAAATAAAATTGACTGATTTATTAACGGTACTGAAGGAAAAAAAAACTGCCTGTATTTCAATCACTGTGTGTGGCGAGGTGTGGCCGGTGTGACGCGTTAGATTTGCAGTGAAAAAATCTATCGAAATAGTACTGGCAGCGTACCTACCAATTTTGAAGCTAATAATAAAAACAAAATAAACGTTGGCAACTTTGCTTTGTAAAATTATGTCAATGAAAAGTCAAACAAAATGGATTCAAAAAATCCGCGAACATATTTTCGTAATTTGTTGTAAACAATGTGAAATCATGTCCAAAAAACTGCTTAAATCTACCGCAATAAACACAGTTTGAAAAATGACAAATAAAAGTGTATACAATTTACATAAATGCCGTTAAATAGAACTAAGTTTTATAACTCATAAAGTACAAATTATTTTTAAAATTTTACATGAGTTTGAGTATTTAAATAAAAATGCATTCGGCTGCGGGCATAAGCGTTGCCTTGAATATCTTTCGTTTGAGAGGGCATTCGTTACAAGATGCTTCTGAAACTGTTTTAAAAGTTCTTTACTCATTACGCTCGACAAAGGTAAGTTCCCCGCTTTTTTATTTTCTTTAATTTAGTAGTAATTGCATGACTTGCTGTGGTGGCCCAGTGGTATCGTCCTCGACTTACGAGTTATAGGTCGTGGGTTCAAACCGAGCCTGGCGCATTACTTTGTGTAATTTATTTCATCACCACTGCATTCAAAACGGTGAAGGAAATCATCGTGAGGAAACCGGCATGTCCTAGAACCAAAAATTCAAAGACATGTGAGATCTGCCAACCCGCCCCGCACTTGCCTCGCGTGGTGGATTATGGCCCACTCCCTCTCACAGAGAGGAGGCCTGTGTCCCAGCAGTGGGAACATTATAGGCTGATGATGATGCATGACTTTTTACTTTACAAAAAATATTTTGAAAGGAGAAAAGGGAGGCCTTATAATTATAATAAAGCAGTCGAAACCTAAATAGAAGTTAATACTTACATTTCATTTTTTATCCTCCTCATTGCAGAATTCATGTAAAAGGGTTCTCCATCCAGAATGCTATAAGAACCTTCAAAGAAGAATAAGAATCAATATTCCTGAGCTTTCTTTACGATCTTTAGATTTTGGACATGAACATGTATGTTTTTTTTAATGTATGAAATACTATTAAAAGAAATTGCACTATGATGTAAAAGTTTCCTCTTTTAAGGCCCATTTACAGGCTGCAAGATTGCATGCGAGTAGCATGCAAGTTTACTACATTGCGGACTATTAATGGACAACGAATTCAGTTGATCAAGCATGCAATCTCATGAATCCTCTAACAGTAACTGAAGCTTTAAAGTTTCTGTGCTCTACCTAGCTAAAAGAAACCATTTAGCATCATAGAGGTGGAATTCTAGTAACTTCCAATTTGTTCTTACTCGTAGTATTTTTATTCTGAAAAAAAAAACTAATATTTTTAGGTGAAACATCAAATCGGAATGGCCATTGCACCTTGGTCAGAAGAATCAAAGAGAGTTGCTATTACTATACGTAACATATCATCGGAATCCAAAGACACTGCACAGAGAACTTCCTACATTGTCAAGGGAGTTGATATGGCTCCTCCCAAGCCAAAGCCTAGAAAAAAGGATAACCATGAAGAAATACCTGAACCAGGAAATCCTGTACCAGGGTTTCCATTGCCAGTGTTCCCTGACGTGGCTATACCCTTTGTGCCTGAACTTCCCGTGCCTGAAGTAACTGAAATTCCAATGCCACAGGAACCTGGGAAAGTACCAAAAAGAGAATCCTTGCCAGGAAAACCAAGACCTTACTTACCAGATTCTCACGTGGCCAAAAGTTCTATAGAAGGTATACAGGGCACGCCTATGGACGTCTATATTCCTCAACTTTCTTTTCTTTTAAACAATTATCCGCCAGGACAAAAAGCAACAGGATGTATTTCAAAAACCTACGTACAAGATGTAGTACTAAAATATAATTGTGAAATACGTCAAATATATGAAATTCCTGGCGGTTTAATGACTCCGTTAATGATCACGGGGATGTTGCTAAGAAATCGCCAAAATTTCATGCCCCCGAGTGAAAGATATGGAGATGAGTTGCTGCCCATAAAGTCGGGACTTCGTTCTACTCTCATAGAAAATATGCTATTGATATTGAAGTGTCCAAAAGGGCATAAACTTGCCCGCACTAGAATTAATACTATACCCCATAGTGTTTTTGGATTTACTTGTGAACAATTCAAGCACTTACATAATTTTGCGTCTACGTTGCTAGATCAAATTGTAACATCAAAAAGTGTTAGTTAAGAGGTGAAATCATACATTGACGGGATAATATCGTAAACCAAACAAAAAAATAATAGATACTAAATTAATATTGTTGTAATGTTAACAAAATTATTAATTGAAGTAAAAAAAAATCGTAATTTTGCAGTGAATAATAAAGTATGTAATACATTTATGTGTTTATTTTTTATTAACAAAGCGTTTAATTAGGTCTCGGTGGTCTCACACAAGGACATGCGGGGTGTCAAGCGGCGCGGTGCGCGAAACGGGCCGCTGAAACACAAACCTAATAGCTGGAGAGCTACTGAACCCTGCGACTAACGGTCTTCCTGTAAGGTTACAAATTTGTACACGTAATATTTATAGCATGCTAAGAGCAATAGCGACGACCTGGCAGGCGTCAACCGTGCACATCATTAGACAATTTAATTTTCAAAGTGTAAAAAAAATGAAAAAACAAACTTGTTCCTGTAAGCTTAAAAATTTAACAGGATGTAGTTTATTTATTGTAAATCTTTGGCCTCGAGATTCTTTCCAACGTTTTTCGATATTCCTCATAGTTTCAGAGATAGCTATCCACGCCCAGTTGAAAAAATCATCCTGTATATTAAAACCTTTCTCGGAATGTAACGCACACTTTTCTGAAAACGGCATCAAAATCAGTTCAGTCAAACGCGAGATAATTTTGATCTTACAGGAGAAAGTTTATTTTTCCTCATCAACTTTGCACTTTTCGATTCGCCTGTCACATACTTGTGCACCTTGTAATCGCCTGTCATTTTTTTTCCCAAGATTTACAATAAATAAACTACATCCTGTTAAATTTTTAAGCTTACAGGAACAAGTTTTTTTTTTTTTTTACACTTTGAAAATTAAATTGTCTAATGATGTGCACGGCTGACGCCTGCCAGGTCGTCGCTATTGCTCTTAGCATGCTATAAATATTACGTGTACAAATTTGTAACCTTACAGGAAGACCGTTAGTCGCAGGGTTCAGTAGCTCTTGGACTATAAGGCGGTGTATAAGCTCCGTTCAAGGAGAAGCAGCAACAGTTTACGAACAAATGGCGCAACGCAGCCCTCCTTGCCCGAAGCACCGTGTTTCCTTGAACGATACCTTAGTGAGGTTGCAGTTTCAGGCTTTTAAATCTCCAAAAACAGATAATGATTGAAATGAGCTGGACTCATTTTGGAAGGACTGACAGACAATCGCATTAATCCCGGAAAGCTGCTAGGCGGGAGGGGAGGCCTTTGCCCCGCAGTGGGACAATATAGGCTCATAAATAATTGAAGAAGAATAGAATACTAAGTACGATTCTATTGGCTTGGCAACCTATAGGTACGGAACTTAGGGTGTCCGCGCACAGCAGTGTCAAAAAAAAAACAAATATAATGGAGGACTGTTTATTGCTCGATCATGTCGGAAGGGTTAATTGACCCACATGGGGTATGTTAATTGACCCAGATAATTATTATACATCTAGACAATATTAGTAGGTAAGGTTAAGAATATCATTTTCCTTAAATACATAATTCATTCAAGTTTGTACCCCAAATAAGATCTATTTATTTCAGAGTAGTGTTAGAAACGGCCATTATATACGACTTAAAACAGAGGACTTTTAGAAGAATTGCTGATCTGCCGGACGCGATACAGGCCCCTGCGGTGTGTGCGCATGAAAAAGAGGTGTATATGGCTGGACGTCAGAATATATACAAATTCGAAGACACTGGCGACCATCAGCGATGGGCAAAGATCTTGGACACAGATATAATGCTCACCATCTTAGTTTCCTTCAAAGGCTACATATATGCGGCCCAAAGATATTTTCCCCGCCTATACAGATTCAGACCAGGAGTAGATACGGCTTTGCAACTTATTGGGGGGTTTAATCATATCCCTGCGGCCATATGCAATCTTGGTAAGTGAATTATAAAAGTATTCTAACGTTTTATTAACCTTTTTGCATTTAGTACCTAAAGTTTGAATTGACGCCAGCACGTCAACCTATACCTACCTTACTTTGTTTATTTTTTAATTTCATTTCATCATTTCAAGAAATAAATAACATCTTTCTTCATCGTTATCAGAGTTCACCGCGTCTAAAAAGAATCGAGACAACTGTCGGGTTCCAACCTTCAAACAATCTGTTCGTAACATCCTCCCATTTCAACGGAGTATTCGAGAACTTTGCAATTTATTCCTCCTACTGGACTGTACCATTTAATTATATTACAGGACACAGACTGGTCGCAATCACACTATCAGGAGACGTTGAGACAGACTACATTTATTTTGAAGAATTTCAAGAAACAAGTCAACCTGCTGATGATGAGACCCAACCTGGCGAGAACGTAAAGCTTATTTGGTCACAATCTTGTTGGCAGCAGGTTAATACCACGGGAACTTGCACAGTGGTGATGTCACCCCCTCCTATAAACCCAGATGTGTCCCCCCTCCACCAACGTTACCTCACAATGTACGGAACAGGGTGATTAAAAAAATAAATGTTATTAATTTACATTTATTACGTCATCCATTTACAAACATACTCGAAATTATTAATTAAAGTACATACAATTTGTACAAGAACTCCATAATGAAATAAGGCAGATAAATTGTTAATACTCATAATATTATTCTAATTACGATACCTAAATAAAAAGTGACAGCATTATATGCGATCTCAAAGAGACTAGTAGTCAACAATAATAAAATAATCTTTGCAATTAATAGGTATACAACATGAAAGCCAAAAATTTTTAATCTAAAATTATTTTGTCACTGGTATAAAATAACTTATTTTAATTAATATAACGCCCCTTTTATAAAAAAATGAAATAACTCATTTGAAAATGAATTTCTCGATTTTTTACTCTAAATTGAACGATCTGAATATGTCAGTTCAACCGCCCACTCAATATAATGAAAATGGTAATGATGGACATTCATTCTCAATTTTAACTTAGCACGCGTAACATTCCACCATAGAAACGAGTTTTGTCGACAGAAGAAAAGGCAAAATAGAAAGATTTCTATCATCATACGAAATATCGATAAAATGTTTCTATTCTTCAGTCGTTTATGGGACGTGCCATGGAAAAATATCTCGAATTCTATAGAAATAATTTTGTCTATTCTCGGTAGAATAGATAATTTATATGCTACGCGTTATATCTTTCTTTTCTTTTTAAAAAAACATTGCTCCACACTAGGAATTTCTTCCTGTATCGTAGGTTCTGTTGTAACTTTGAATGAATATTCCCAGAAAATTGCAATTTCGAGTTACTTATTTTATTGATAAAAGCGGCGATGTGTTTATATAATAAACCAATGTTATTTACAATGAATAAAGAAAAAAATACGATAAATCTCTAGTATGTTAAGGCCACTCAATGTGATGTTTGAATACAATACAATAATCAGGGTATAAAACACACTTGACGAAGTATGAAGACATTTCTTCTTGCAAATGTGAATTATTTTATTCTGGACCCTACTTACGTTGATAAGGTTTCCAACACTTTTCTAAATGCGTTACTTTAAATACTTCTATGTACTATCCTTTTTTCTTGCTATTACGTTGCTACACACTTAAAATAATTCCTGTATCGTAGGTGCGTTTACGATAATTTTAACTCACGTTTATCTAGACTTGGAACCATCTGGAGTGTAGTCCATACAAATATTATATGTGCGGAAATCATAAAACGCGACACTCAGCGCAGAGCATTGGCGCCAATTATTCGGCAATATAAAAGATTACATCAAAATACTAACTTTCTGCGCTTCTCCATAAAAACTTTGCCATATTTCGTAAAAAGATTTACAACATTCTTCGTGCATTTATTTTTTAAATATATAAAACGTTATTTCGGCTCCGTTAAGGGTGTCTTTACACCTTGTATGTATTCATACACATTCTGAATGATTCAGCACCATAAGGATCATATTCACACATCCCAGCTGTTATTATGTCAAGTAATAATGGCAATATACAAAGGATCCAAACATTACTAGTTATTACATGAACATTAAAACTTACTTATCATATTTAAAAGCTCATATCCATCGCATGTGTCTTAAAACTAGAATTAAATATAAACAATAAAGTGATGTTTTTAATGTACGAAAGCATTTCATTTATAATTCTGTGTCAAAATATATATTTGGCATGATGGGTAGGCGACCACGATAAGTGTGAAGCTGTCACGGCGATATATTGTGACGTCATGCACGCTTTTCTTACAGCACGCATTTAAATTAGAAATAATCCTAAGAAAGTAACATTAACAAAATAGTAACCATAGCAAATATTATTGAAAAATAATTTGCTCAAAGTATTTTTTTACTGAACGTTAATTTCATGTCATTGACATGTTCAATCTTATCGTGGTCACAAAGTTTAATCGAAGTTAATGGAAGCACTACATATAACATAATTATAATTGTGTAGAATATATTTGAATGCATTCTCTTGGTACAAAAATATCAACTATACATTATCAAAGTTTAGCACGTCGTCAAGGCACGTTTCAAGGCCGGGTCCTTTCGCCATTAAATTAAATAATTATAATAACGTTGTACAGATATTAAAAATATAATTATTACAAATTAAAAACTTGCACGATTTTGTTATGAACGCTTATAACTAGAATTCAGGATCACCCGTGATTGGGTTATCAGTTTGTTATTAAAATTGTTGTGCATGGATCATTTGGCGCGAGGGAATAACGCCGCCATCTTACTTTTTCAAAAGGACAGTGGCGCCCTTTGTAGTTTAAGGCGCCAAAAGAGCCATGCAGCCATTATAAAAATAGTCCTTACTTCACTAAAAAGTTTGTCTAAGTGTTTACGTCCATCCGCCGGTGAGTTTATGGAACAGTTCTTCATCCAGGGTCTGGTTGGCATCCTTGGAGCGCATGGAGAGGAAGATGTAGCCTCCGATGAACTCGTGGACCACTTTGCAGTCGGCGGACTGAACTGAGAATATGATGTTGCCTTCTTCGAACTGTACCATCATGTGTTTTATCTCCCAGTTTACGTTCCATGCCTGAAATGGAAAAAATAGACTTGTTACCGACAGTCCTAAACCAATGTTGAAAAGTCAGGCTTAGCATATACGATGCGGTGGCCTAGGCCTGATGATGAAATTGCGAGGCACAGTTTCAAGAAATATTTTGAGGTGATTGGTATCCACCTCTTAGCAGGCCACGCCGCGCGCCGGCAACAACATCTGCGGCTTCCTGCGGTGAAGGTTGAATTAACTGGCGGTGATAAGACTCACCAGTGCCGCCTGGCTTTTTTTTTAATCGTAGTAAAATCATCAAATGAGTCCTCCCGCCCAGAGTGGGACAGGAGGGACTGTTAGACTCATACTGACTAAAATCCAAGGTGATCCGTCAATAGCCCTTTACGTTCCAGGGCCACGGTTACCTGGTGACAGTCCAGCAACCGTGCCGCCTGGCTTTAGTCTAGTTGTTACTGTGTTCCGTCAGTGCGTTAGAGTTCCAGTTCCCTTTGGGTGAACTCGAATCTAGCCAATCTATCTTTTGGGGACAACTCTTTAAATAAAAAGTATATAATAACGAAACGTTAGGTACTCACTTTCATAGTACTAAACCTCCAAGTCTTGATATGGTCCCCAGTGTTGGGATCAAGTCGCATGATCCTGTTGTTAGCAATGCTGATGATCTCATCCCGCTTGTGGCCCATGAACCGCACCACGAACATGGTCTGGCCGTAGTCGCGAAGGTTCTGCCAGGTCTTGATATACTGCAGCTTGGCTTCCAGGAGTGGCAGGTCTTTGACGTTCGCGTGGCTTTCTAACACGCGTTGGGTGAACTGGAATGATAGCGGTAGATGTTTTTGAAACATTGTGATCAATTTTTTTTCAAATTCGTGGCCTAAAATAATAGTTTAGACACGTCGCTGAAGAATTGTCTTCAAAAAAGTGCAGTTAAGTCAAAATTAGCTTGCACACGCTCGACTTCATATGCTGTTCACATCTAAAATTAGCGTTGCTGTAATTGAGGGTGTCAAGGCGTATAAAATTACTGGCCTATGTGCCATTTCATTAGTTTTCTAAAGAAGCAATTTGTTCTAAGACGAGAGTTTTTTAGGTGGTTTTTTAGGTGGCGCCTGATGGTAAGTAATATCACAGCAAATAAACCCTCTTATTACGCAAATTTTAACGTCTAATATTCGATGTCATCAGAAAACAATGGCCTTTGCAGGACAAAAACTAAAAATTAGCTCACCTTTCCCTTTAGTTTCTTAAGGAACCGCGGCGCAAGATAGTTGTCGGGCTGCAAATGGTCCAGATGTGGCAGTGAGTGCTGGTTGAGCGCGGCGGCGGGCTGCGGTCGCTGCAGTGTGAGCAGGGACTTGACCGCGGCCGCCTCCGTCGTGAACGCTGCGTCCGCTAGCGAGCGACCGCGCGAGCCCAGGCGACAAGCGGCCACCCAGTCGGCGTATTGATCCTCCTAGAATATGATTATTGACATTAGAAATAGAATATGTATATCTTTGGATCGGTTTAGTGACTGCATGAGTGACTTCGGAGTGTTTAGATTCTAAATTCAATTCCAAGGACACTGGATTTTTGTCAGTACAAGTCTGACAGTCCCGTCCTGCCCTGGGTGGGAAGACTCATTTGAAGATTTTACCAAAATACAAAAAAAGAAGAGTATTTTTTCCATTATTCACTTTTTAGTATCTTGCAGAGCGGAGTCACAATGCTTGCTACTGTACACAGATAATAATGAAATACCTGCACTATTGTGCAGTCCAAAGAATACTTAAATTGATATAGAAAAAGTAACTTTATTGCTTGCAAGTCAAGGCTGTTTTCCACTGCAACTTCAGTATTACCTTTTGGGTAGGTCTAGTCATTCCAAAATCAACACAATTTATACTGCATTGAAATCTATATTTGTCTAAATGAAAATATCATGTGTGGACTAATGGACTTACATTCTCGCACTTGAGCCACATCTCGTGCATGGCGTCTTCTGCGGGCACCTCGAGCTTGATGCTGTAGCGACCTGACGCTGGGTGTGCATCCGGAGTCACCTGGTCATTAAGGAAACTGTTAATATTTCTTTCTCCTTGACCCTCTGAAGGTTAAATATGGGCATAAAGTGCCCATATTTAACTAAGGTAAATAAAAAAAAATTAAAATAAATGTGGTATGGGTTTCCAACAAGTCACATCCAATCGTGTGACATTGTGACTCGTTCGGTTTTCCGAGCGAGTCACAGTGGCCTTTGCCCAGTATTGGAACGTATTATAGGAAAAAACTTGCAACCTTTTTTCCGGGAGAGTTCCCAATGCGTCACACTGAGTGTACCATTTGTCGTATTGGCCATTGTAGCATAAAGAGAACGAATTCTGCCGCCGTATACATCTTTTTGAAGCTATACCTAAAATATGTATTATTAACTATTGATCGTGCTACCCTTCCCCTAAAGCTTACAGTATCCAGGGTTCCCCCTATCCCTGTGCCAAAATTCATCAAAAATCGGTAAGCGTAACAAAGTCACTTTTGATAAAGTCCGGTCATAAAACAGGAGGAATTTCGTACATTGACCTATTATGACCTGTCTCTGTCACTCCCGAGTAAATATAATGAGTCTCGCTTGCACAGAAGGCGGCCATTGCATCTGACTAAACGTACGAAATTCTTCCTGTTTTGTGACCGGACGTTAGTAATATTAGTTAAAATAAGGCGTGTTCCTGATAGAACATTTCATAGCCAAAATGACGCTGGTTGGAGGACCTCGCGTTGGGCGGAAGGGATTCTCTAAAAATCCACCCTGTTCCTTTAAATATCCTATATGTGCCAGGTTCATGGTTCCCTTTACAGAAGGTCCCACGACCCAAATAGAAAAGCCTGTGTTTACCTCAGCACCACGAAGCTCAACAGCATATGAAGGAGTTTCTCCTTTCCCTGCAGCCTCGCGGGACGAGTGGATGCGTAGGACTCCGTCGCGGCACGATACCCATCCGCGCTTGTACGCCTTCAGAGTGAAGCGTTTGGGCCTGTTAATGAACAAGATGATAGTTAAAAACGCAGCGTAAAACGTGTCCACTGCTGGGATATAGATATTCTCTGCGTGACAGAGCCCTGACCAGGAATAATAAGGGTGGGTTTCACGTCTTAGGTTTTTTTAGCGGTCTTATTACCTAAAGTCAATTTGCCATAATCACCACTGCGATTTGTGAGTGAGGATTGATGGATGTCATTCATTGATAACTATTGAATTTATGTTAGGTTTTATTTTTAAAGAATTAGCCATAATCAGTGTTACTTTTAAGTAATTGGGGATTTGAAAATTAACACTGCCTCTTGGAATCCATGACCTACAAGAAAATAGAACGATACCGCTATATAATTGTAGGAAAATATACAAGAAAAAGTTCCAAAGAATTATTTTGAGTTTATACAGCATAATACCATTTTAAATATAAAATAAAATAAAACTCTATGGATTTTGTATATGAATAAAACACAATACATAAATATTATAGGTTATTGGACAGTACTAAGCGGAACATTCAACAAGGTTTTGTTATTTGGAGATATAATATGTAAATAATTTAGTTATTTTTAACCAACTTCAAAAAAGGAAGAGGTAACGTGCTTAACAGCAACAACATATAGGTACGCCCACTTTAAATCATCTATATGTTAATTAACAGTTGTTTGTGCAAACTATACATGTTTTTTTTTGTTTACGGTAAGGTTATAATTATTAAGTTATTTCGGTGGTACAGGGGAATGACAAATATCTTACGCGAATGCGCAGTATTCGTTGTTACACTTGCTGGCCGGTTCACATGAGATGGAAGAAAGAAAATTTAATATAAATATTGAAATATAATAGTAATATATAACTATATTATTATATAAAATACACGATACAGTAATCAATGTACTTAATTGGTTAAGTTAGTTTATTTCAGAAATTATTTTCGAAATGCAACAAGATAAGTACATAGTTGGGAATCTCTGTAAAACAGTTCAGTAACTTCTAAAAATAAGTATTTGAAAGTTTATTTGAAATTCTGTACGCCACTCTCATACGTATAATAGTGAACATAACTGAAAACATATAAATAACAGTCCATGAAAAAGATTTTCAATAGTTATAAGACCCGTTTTTTTTTGCTTTTGACAAACCAAAATTGTCGAAGATACAACAGTTTTAAAGTTACTTCTAGGATTTTTAAATAGTTTTCAGGTCATGAGTACCCCCACTTCTGAGTTTTTACGTTATTAGATATAAAAAAAAACTACTTGTCCATTATTTTTTAAAACCTGCCCTCTGTAATGGACTAAATATATTTGCAATTAATTGACGCCGTAAATAAGCCTATTATCATCACAATATGGCGTCCAGAATGTCCTATTCTTATTTAAAACGCGTAATGAATCGACATGCAGTCTATACAATAAATCGTTGATTGTCACTACGAGGAAGATCTCTTGAATGGACTGCCGACATTCATTCAATAATTTCCAGACATCAATATTTACTGAAAATTCCCCGTTCAATGTGAATTGGGATCAATGGCGTGTCATTGTCAACTTGTAATGAATTTGATGATTGTTTGTTAAACAATCGCAATAGTTTGCTTGGAATGTAAGGCTGGCCATACACTTATTGCTTGAAGCTTACTTTATAAGCTGTGTGGCGCCTCCTAGTGACGGGTGACCACATTATTTGGGAACATAAGATCTGCCAATTCTTGCCAACTAGATATTTTGATAAGCATTCTAGGCTTGTTTTTAATTTAAAATATATAAAACTTAAAAAAGTAATAGTGCACATTAAAATTGACATAATTATACGTCATTCCGCGGGTGTCCTCATTTGGTTCCTATCTCTGTCACATCGCGCACTGCGATCGATTCAATAGTCCCTATCACAGACTTCACACATAGCGTACTGACTGCAACGCCAGCGCCATTCTCAAATTACAAGTGCTATTCCAAAATTAAAAATATCGTTATAAGCACTGGATCTGAATTTCTAAAAAAAACTTTTTTTGCAAAATTAAAAAAGAAAAGACCCCAATGTCGTTTGAGGGGGTATAACACTCACCTTAGATACTTCAAGTAGCCAGCCAACTCAGGGACATGTGTGATATCATTATGAGGCGCAGGTCCTCCCTCCAGTTGGTTCTGCAGTGCGGACAGGGCAGCGTCGATCTCGTCTTCGGGCGCGTTGGCTGGCGCAGCGCTGGTGCCGTCAGCCGCGTCCAAGCTACCGCCTGCTAGCGTTTGTAATTCTATTTGGAGCTGGAAGATGAGACGATCAAATTAATTCACCATTCATCCCACTTCTGAGCAAGAGTTCATGGCATTATTGAAGATTTTTATAAGACTGTTCTCTCTTTAATAAATAAAGATGAGTGGTTGTTGTGGGAATGCCTTAATAGGTTCTGGAACGCAAAGGGTGATTGGAGGAAGAAGGCGGGTTTAGTCTGACAGTCCCTTGCGTTCCATGAGCAGAATAAGTCCCGGCCGGAAGGAATCATTGGTGATTCTTCACACCAAAAAGTTGGTCCATCGTCTTGAATGGCACGCTAACGCAGACAGACATGACGAGAACCATTTGTAAATAATTACCTACTGAAAAAAACCCATTCAATGTGATAATGAAGTGGGATCAATGTCGAGTCAATTCATATTGAATTGTATTTCATCATGGTATTTACAGTTATTGAACTGCTATTAGCCTATAATTAAGTGAAAACCCAGTGCTATCATCGACAGTAGGTAACATTTGCCCGCGATTTCCCTTCATCACCAACTTCAAAATGGACGATTAAAAAATTGGTCCAATAGTTTAAGCTTAAAAGCGTAACAAACTTGACGGGACTGTTGACACACTAGCTAAGCAATCGACTGCTACAAGTACACTGGGTGTCGTGGGATCAATTCCTGGGACGTAACACGTATTTATATTGTCTACAAAGAGTTGGTCTTGGTCTGGCAGTTTGTGAACGTGAGTTCAAATGTTTGTAAACGCACCCACAATACGACAGAAATTCTCTAGTGTGGAGCAGCGCTTTTCTTTGAAAATATTGTTTCACTGTACAAGTGTGATGTACAAGTTCAGTACAAATTAATGTTCACTTTATCACTTCTTTTTTTTTTGCATGTCAAAATCATTAAATGAGTCCTACCCAGGACAAGAGACTTGTAAAAACTAAAATCCACAGTGTTCTTCAATAGTGTGTTAGGGCTATTTGCGGTGTAGGTCCACTTGAATCTTGCCGGCCTTTATTCAGAAAGCTTAAATTATTAACACTAACTGGTATGTATTTGTTTGAGGTATCGGTATTTGTAAGGAAACATAGTGATTTTTTAAGATTCAAAGGTGACAGTTATACTAAGCAAAGACCAAGAGATCCCACCAATATATTAGTACCATTTTGTAATACAACGTTAAGTAAAAAAAATGTATTTCATATGTGCATCACTATTTTTAATAAGTTACCCAGAAACATTAGAGAACTACCATTTAAATATTTTAAAAATAAACTTCGTGTCTGGTTAATTGAAAATTGTTTCTACAGTTTACAGGAATTTTACAGCATAGATTTTAATGAAATTGTATTGTACTTACTTTAAGAATCTCAACATTAGCCTAAGAACACCCTATTGTAACTCTTAATTTTATAACAATAAGTAAGTAGGTACCTTTTTTTTTTTTTGCGTGGTAAAATCATCAAATGAGTCCTCCGGCCCCGGGCAGGGCGGGAGGGACTGTCAGACTTCTACTGACTAAAATCCACGGTGTCCTTCAATAGCCTGTTACGTTCCGGGGTCACGGTAAGGAAATAATCCCGCGACCCCGGCAGGCTTTGGCCCTCTGAGAGGGGGGCCCCGTCATTATGCTGACGCTCTTTGAGGCGCGCGTGGGACACAACGCGCTGTCGACCCGGGCATGGTCCATGGTCGGGCAGCGAGTTGCCCTTTACTCGCTGCCCGCATGCCCGCGCCTACGGTGGCCGGAGATCATCTGCTGACGTCCGACGCCGCGGGCGCCTACCACTGCGGTTGGGGCGGAGGGAGGACGCTGTCCTCTCTCGCTCGCGGCCCGCCTCCTCCTTCACGAGCATTACTGCCTCGCAGAAGGAGCAGACCGCTTCCCACTCCGTCTCGCCCCGCAGCATGGCCGCAACCAATGCCGGGCGCGAGAGGTCTCCGCCTATCGCCGCCGTGAGGACACGTCGGTGCACCCCCCAAGCTGGGCAGTCTTGCACCGTATGCTCTACTGTGTCCTCCGGGCGATCTTCGCAGTGGTGGCACCCGGGCGTTTCCTCCTTCCCCATCAGGCACAGGTACCTCCCGAAACTTCCGTGTCCGGTGAGGACCTGCATCATCCGATAGGTCAGGACGCCGTGACGTCTCTCCAGCCACTCCTCAAAGAGGGGTCTTACCGCCGCAATTGCGGCGTGCCCGTAAGTAGGTACCTTAAAAATAATGTGAAATTTGCATGCCCTAAACAGGCGAAATATGGTTTGTGCCTAAACTACCAATTATAAAAACTGGTAGTACCTATATTTTATGCATATAAATTATTCTTATTCTTAATAGCCCTTTTCGTTTCGGAGCCACGGTTACCTGACACGACCCGCGCACCCGGCAAGCTTTGGCCCTCTGGGCGTCTTTCACTTTACCATAAGGTATGAAAACCCGCTAACCCCCTATGCCCTGGCATGGTAGGCAATCTGATAATTTAAAAAATATGGATATACGAATATACGAGATGGCTCTAGACGACTTGTATATCTCTGTCTCGTTTCCTCACTGGAACTACTCTGGCGTAGGCCACCTGGTAATTTTTAGGGTTCCGTAGTCAACAAGGAACCCTTATAGTTTCGCCATGTCCGTCCGTCCGTCCGTCCGTCTGTCCGCAGTTTAGCTCAGAGACGCCCAGTACTAGAAAGCTGTAATTTGGTGTAAATATACGGATTTGTTGTGCCGAAAAAGTGGTAAAATAAAATCTCGTAAAATATTTTTTTTTAGGGTACCTCCTGTACAAGTAAAGTGGGGATGTTTTTTTTATTTCTCGCGTACCCCTTAGTGTGGGGTATCATTAAATAGGTCTTTAAAAAATATTGATAGTTTCCATTAACAATTTTTTGATAAAAAGATTCGTTTGTGAAATATTAAGCTTTAAAGTGCTAATTTTTGCTCGACTCGAGTGTCCCCCCCCCTCTACCAGCTAAACGGTTATGTTTGGGGGTATGAAAAAATTCACAATAATAGTATATATAACGAAGTTTGAAGGAAAATTATCATGACTAAGTAGGCTTTACAAGTTTACGAGTAATAGTCGACCAACTTATAAAACGTACTTGGATAGCATATTTTCCTAAACAAAATGTATCGCAGAACATGTTCTTCAACTGCAAATGTAAGTTTGTAAACGTTATTTTTACAGCTATAATAGGTGGGTATGTTTTGGGGATACGTAGGTTTTTATTGTCAACTATTTTTAACTAACTTCAAAAAAAGGAGGAGGTTCTCAATTCGTCGTAATCTTTTTTTTTATGTATTTTCCCCGATTTCTCAAAGACGCCTGGACCGATTTTGAAAATTCTTCTTTTTAAAATTAAATTCAGCGAATCAGTTTAATTAGTTCGCATAAGTATTTTGATGGGCAACTACGGAACCCTACACTGTGCGTGGCCCGACACGCACTTGGCCGGTTTTTTTATGTATTTTCCCCGATTTCTCAAAGACTCCTGGACCGATTTTGAAAATTCTTCTTTTTAAAATTAAATTCAGCGAATCAGTTTAGTTAATTCGCATAAGTATTTTGATGGGCAACTACGGAACCCTACACTGTGCGTGGCCCGACACGCACTTGGCCGGTTTTTTAATTATATTTTACCTGTAACGCAGCAAACAGCAGCATTTCCTCCTCAGTACACTGCACCTCTTGGTTCAGGATCTGCCAGCGCGCTTGCTGGTACAGCTGGTTGAGTCGCGCCGCGTCCTGCGCCCGCGCAGTCAAGTCGAAGAACGAGTAGAACTTGAACCGCAGCTGCAGCGTGTTCCACTCGCGGACGTATTGCTCCATTATGGACAGGGATGAGTCCAGCCAACTGGAGAAAAATTACCAGGTAATTAATAATAGATAAATTGATGGCACGATTGACGCTGTGGTTGAGTTATTGTCTGTGCCCGATTGATTCCCGCATTAAATACGAAATACTTATTTGGCCCACACTCCCTCAGATTCTGTGTTGATGATGTTCAATTTTTATCAACGCACCTACGGTACAGGACAAATTAGTGTGGGACAAAGTTTAAAAAAAGAAATTCGGTAGGTAATCTATTGCATTGAGTTAATTCCTGAATATTTTTGAGGTGGGCAACGAAATGTCAGGCTCCTCATCCACCATTAAAAGAGGAGTCTCCGTCAACCAAACGACTGACTTTTCTGGTCACTCTCTCTGGCAGTTGATGCAGTTGTGGCATCTATCTCTTGTGGGTCATTTTATTTACCCGATGTAGATTTATTGACGCACAAGTAGACGTAGATCACGTAGCCATACCATTGTAAAAATAGTTAAAGAGGCATACAAAATTCCAATATAATGACGAAACATGAAATCATCAAACATACTAGTATACGGAAAACACACCATTAAAAAGCCATTAACATTATATTTTCACAATAGCTTTATTATTATAGTCAACCTAGATAATACCACGACAGGGACAAACAACTACTTTATTATGGCTTTTAGAGAGTTTTTTTACTTTATATTATTACTAGCAGGATAAATTTCAAAAATATCCTGCTTATTTGGACGCAAGTCCAAATATATAAATTATTACTAGAATTTAAAATAGGTTGTATTTGTTATGAGCTTCCCATATTTCGGCACTGTTGCAAGCGAAGCTTATTGGCATGTATAAATTGATTTTATTGAGGACTAGCTTCTGCCAGCGACTTCGTACGCGGATCCTGTTGCTTATGCCAGCGACAATGGGGTCGTCAAAATCGAAGATCTGAAACGTCTGATGTCGAATTCTTAGAGCCTGGGGACGGGAAAACAACGGGACGCGCATGACGATTCCAGACGTTCCAGATCTATCATTTTTGTAAGTCAACAGGAAATACCCATCAGACTAAACAACTCTTGCTAAGACGTCATTCCTATATATGTTATAGTGTAGCTGGGCTCTTGGAGTTCCACATCAGGTGTTCCAGATCTTCAGTTTTTATACGACAACAGGGAGTGCTCATCAGGCTGAACAACTCTTGCTAAGACGTCATTACTGTATATGTAATAGTGTAGCTGGGCTCTTGGAGTTCCACATCAGGTGTTCTATATCTTCAAATTTATTTTCTCAGCAGAAAATGATTATTTTCTCATCACGCGGAACAATTTTTGCTATGGCGCTATTTTTGTATCTCTTATAGTTTAGCTGATCTATTGCAGTTCTGCATCAGGTGTTCAAGTTTCCAAGATAAATTATAGCCTTTATGTTGCCCAGACTTAATTGCTACACAACAAAAAAAAAAACAATCAAATCCGTCCAGTAGTTCCGAAGATTAGCGTGTATGGAGTAACTTCTCCCGTTTTCCTAACATTTCCCTTCACTGCTCTGCTCCTATTGATTGTAGCGTGATGAAAAGTATACTATAACCAGCGCAGGAGTATGAAAAATAATTGTACCAAGTTTCGTCAAAATCCGTCGAGTAGTTTTTGTTTCTATAACGGTTATACAGACAGACAGACAGACAGACAGACAATAATTTTATTAATTGCATTTTTGGCATCAGTATCGATCCCTAATCACCCCCTGATAGTTATTTTGGAAATATATTTTATGTACAGAATTGACCTCTCTACAGATTTATTATAAGTATAGAAGATAGATAGATTTAAAAATGTCATAATAGACACAATTCGCTCTAATCAAACACAGAAAACGTGTATGCAAAAACAAATCGGATACATACCCAACATTCATCCTAGCGCGTTCCATAAGAGACTTCGGGGTTAGAAGGGACTCTCTCGACTGACTGTCGGGTTCCAGGGGCGAATCTGCTAGGGACAACTCGGCTAGGGAATCTAAAGCATCCATGGAAGCGGCCCGGGGCGGAGTACCACAGTACCCTCCGTCACTTGAGCCATCACTTTGTGTGCTGTATACAACACCCCCATACCGACGGAGAGTGCCATTCTGGAGATAAAAAATGAGATTTATGATAATGTCTACTGTTTTTGAGTAGACCAAGGAGTGCACCCTATAAAATAGGAAGCTGAAACTAATAAAATTGGGAGGACTTAGACAGAACATGAGTCGATAGGAATGTTACTTATTTCATGATTATTTTGGCCCCTTTAGAATATAATAGTTTTACCTACCATGTTTTACATGAACATTTTGCTTATTTTCCAAGTCATAAATTACGGCAAAGGCGATCAAATTCCAGCAAATTTACTAACAAACTTATGCACGTAACATAAACAGCATATGATGTGAAACAGATGCATTTTCCTGCACCATTCTTGTTTAGCTGACGAATAATAATGTTAAAAATAAACGCTGACTTCTCTGTAGCCATTGAATGAGTTCAGAACTCCAGATCATGTTACACACTACTCTAATTTTGTTTCCTTTTTGCTAATTTCGAGAATTGGTAATTACAGTAAAACAGAACCACTTTAAAATGATCATGAGCAAATTTTGAACAGAAACTATTGTGAATATCATATCTTTTTCACAAGGGACATAATTGGGTTTTCTGTTTTGTGTGTCTTAATTTTTATAATTTATTTCTTTAATGCTCTTACTTGTTGTGAAGCCACAGGTGTAGCAGAGAGTGATCTCGGTGGGGGTGGCGTCGCAGGACAAGGCCCATTAGACCTATCCAAACTGTTTGAGGAACCTCTAGTGGCCGCTATAAACGTGTTTGTGTCTGCGGGGTGTGATGACTTTATCCTCTTAGCTTCCTTCAAATTCTGGTAATTCTGCTTCAGGTGGGACGGCTCTAAAGGATAGCAGAGGGACAGTTCTTCTGGATGTCGTATTCCTGCAAGAATTAAAAGGTATGTTTTTCTAGAGTTGTCTTGCTTGTAAGGTCCTATTGCGTCGTTCATTAACATAGTGGAGTGAGTGGGAGTTATATAAATTATTTTAGTGCCCATAGACACCATAATAGGAAGCCTATAGCTATCGGAGTACAATGTTTTTGTGTCTAAATTATTACGGCGTGAGTTCTATGACCCTTAGGCTTTGGCAGGATAATACTTTTATGCCATTCCGTACAAACAGATAATTACAGATTCTGATTTTGCTAAAACTATAAAGAACAAGTAACAGTAGCCTAATTAACATCTCCAAACACCAGGGGGTAATCGCTCTCATAAACAAGAACTAAAATATCAAATGGTGGTAATACAACGATAGCAACACGCTATGGGTCCTTCAGAAAAACATTCAACTTTTACGATTTGGTTCGAGTTGATCGACTTTACGAGCATTAACATTTGGACGAGATAAAATACATTTGATGTTGGTCTTAGATCTTGTAATGCCGTATAAGGCATAAAAGTCAGATCGTAAATCGACAACCGTTACAAAGTGTTGAAACGTAAAAGTTTCGCTTTAAAAATAAATATGACCTTTACGATCTTTTGCAGAGAAAATATATTGGAAAGCAAGATAAAGATATTGATGGGCGTAAGAACTTATCTAAATTGGAAATCTTGTAGTTTTATCTGAATTTTTACTGCGATTTATTACACAACATAATTTTGGTTTATTCAACCTCAAACAAATTAGATTCTTACTGCTGCTAGACAAATCTGGCAATTCGTCACTAGAAATACTAATAGGTATGATGCTAATATTCGCAATTCCAAACGATCCATTGTTGTCTCGACAGACGTAATCAATTCAATCTTGAATCAAAGCCACTAATCATTTGCTTAACTGATTTAGAAAAGGACAGAGACAGAACAAAAATTGAACTTACCAAGACTTTTACAAAGCTGAACAACGGCGCTGAAGGTATCAATAGAGAAGTCGATCTTGCAGTCAATGTAACGGAGGTCCGGCAATTGGATTCTGATGGGTTTGTGCATTGGAGTGAAGTGGAGAGCGGCGTCGGCGTGGACTCCATACTGGTCCAATGTGTGCTTGGGTCGGGAGAGCCATTTGTTGCGAGTAGGCCACCATAGAGCATGGTCTGACCAGTCCTTTTTGAATTCTGGAAGAAGAAAAAGTATTTAAAAATCATTATATTAATCCCAATCTTGTAAGTATAGTTTTAAAACGTGGTGTTCAACAATAAAAGAGTTTATTTGGTAAGAGTATGTACGTGTTTCAGAGTGTAACAATACACAAACATATTATGATTCATTAGAAAAGTATCTAGTAAAGATTAATGAACTATTGAGAGAGTTTGCAAGTACTTCAACAAAATGACAAGTTTCTTTACTACATCTAGTAAACATGTTTACTACAATCAAATAAAATACGGAGAAAACGCTGTGGAACAAGCGGTAAATATAATTAAGTAGACACTAAAGAATAACAAAACCTTTTCACTACGCAAGAATTAATGAATGGCCGAACCAGACTCGAGTACTAACCTTGCACTCAAAGTACACATGGCTGTCATTAGAGGTAAAATAAAAAGAAATCTCATCATCTGGCGAACGAACTTCTGTAGTCATGGACGAAAAAACGATCAGTGCAGTGACGTCATGACTGTAGCAACGGATGAACTGTAAAACATTGTAGAGCTTCTTGAACCCTTCACACCACAAGATGAAAGTACAGGGGAGGTACACGCATACTAGTTTTCGCTGTCGTGTAGATTTTGTTTCGCTTCCGTTGAACCGTGACTCACGTACTCGTAAGCTGGTTTGAGGATAGACGAACAAACTATAACATCTAATTGCTATGAGTCATTGCTAGAAAAACCTTACAAAACTGCTGTACTTTTAAGGTGTGCTGTGATTGGTGGTTCATTGGACCGATACGTTTTGTTCTGTATTGTGTTTTTGGCTAGTTAAGTTTTGAATTTGTCGAAATTACGTCAATCGGCATTTTATGTAGACGAAGACATTTCGTAGCATTGATTATGATAAATTAACCACGACAATACCTGGTACATAGAGGTAGGTAGATAGAAAGCAATAACCGTTAGTAGGTACCTAGGTACGATATTCGATTGCAAAGAGAACTTAGTTTTTGAGCAAGCTGTAGCATTATTCGGAACAAGCATAGATCCACGAGGAAAAGCCTGGGCATATAATGACACATTTGTTTAATAAGTGGCTGTGCACAAGAGGAAGCATAATAACCCACTAATCTAGAACCTACATGAAGTTACGATATAAATAACCAGGCCCAGTTCAGAGTTTAGCCTAACAAAGTTAACTTTAAAGTAACCATAAATAACATTAGAAATATTTAAAAAAATACGACCACCAATGAACTCTCAACCCGTCCCAGTCCCAACCGATTAGAATGCGTTCATTGCTTTATAATGACCACTTTTACTGTCACTCGTAAAATGTTCAGCCATCTATGACCACCACCTATGGAGCCTGTTGAATTGTTTTATTTCAAAGCATCAACAACATTGTTCGGTATCTAGAACATTTTATTTATAAACATGATGAATTGTGCTGCAGTTGCTATAAATAAAATTTGCTGGGAAAGACAAGACGAGAATAAATTGGAAATATTGGTCAGTTCGTGTCAAGGTTTAAGTGCAGACGTGACGTCAGTGAGACCCAATGAGAACGAACTCCAAATGTGGACAAAAGTGATAAAAGAAACAGACAATAATGAGTTCTACACAAAGAGGTCAATGTTTTCGAAATGTTTGAATGATAAGTAGAGACAAAGAATATGAGAGAAGTCTAAACCAGTATGTATGAAGTCTAAGCATGATTTATGGTACAGGGAAACTGATTCATAGTGTTATAATTTATTTCTAGGAAAAACGTGACAGACGGTAATCACGTTTTAATAATGAGCCAATAGCAGTGACGTCACCCCATCGATCAGTAAATTGTATTAGCTGAGCTATAGGGCCCGCATAACCCGTACTCAGCGTGTGAGTCATAATGTCAAAAGGTGCATCTGCGCAGCAAAGCGATGCACTCAGCAACTATGTATTTGTTTACTCGGCGTTTTTGCCCTCAGTCACTTGAACAAGAACCAAAGTTTTTACCTTCCTAGAAAAATTCCAACATGATTATCATCTCATGTTTATAAGACATCGATATAGCGAGTTTGCTTCCAATTAGAATTTTAATTTATGCGTTATTCAAGGAACAGCATCAACTTATGAACATCCCTCATCATTATCGTCGTGTAAACACAGTGCTAGTAACAATGCACTTCAATAGCAGGTTCGGCTCCTGCGGAGTCTATGACCATATCTGTTCACAGATAAGTTGGATAGACGCGTTTGGCATCCACCGCTTTCGCGATTTTACCACCCCGATCACGTATCGTGATTTCTTGTACAAGAAATACTTTGGGATTCTAAAATTCCTTTGTTGGAAACATGTTTTCTATATCGTGAAGAAGCTTGGCTAAATGTTGTTGTATCCAAAAAGAGAATGTTAACATGAAATTCAAATAAGGATGATGTGCGCAAGTACTAAAACAAACTAGATTCTGATAATATATTTGCAATTCCAATGCAAATGTTTATAATTTGAGATAATTCTCGCGAAGATAAGAGTAACCGATAAGTAAATGTACAAGGTGAAACGGTTAAATGCAGTAGTTGAGATATCTTGTAATTACTTAAAAATATTTTAATGATCACTTATTTAATCGTATTCAAACTCAAGGATCTTAAAGATCAATTAATAATTCCTGCGGTTACTCGCGTTGCTCCTTATAAGGACGATTGTGACCAATGTTGAGGCGCCGATACCATACCTTTATAGTATACTACTTTACTCGATATAGATCTTAATGCGTATGGCGACTGTAAATTGATTTTTTCTGATGCATCGATAAGAAACTACGTTCTAAGAACATGCGGATAACAGGATACTAAGCATCTTAGAGAGATTTCGCACGTTCGATGCTTCTTTTTGTCTTGAGCTAGAAGAAACGAATAAATGATTCGATGAATAAAAACATGAGCCATATGTATGTTGAAAGGCAACTGTTCACACAACAGTACGGGACTATAATATACCTTTGTGTTTTGTAACATTTAACTCGGTTCTTTAAGACAACATTGTTTCGTAAGCTCCCCCTTCTAATTGGTAAGTTATTCTTAGCGTTATCGACAGTTATGTGGGACAAGATAGTTTATTTCTGGTGGCAGACGGTTTCTGCGCCGCCCGTCTCGACATTATAATCTGTTGACAGCTAAGCGTAACAAAATATCAGCATGTGCACCATGCGTACGAAGAAAGGAGATAAGATAATGATAATATTGAATAACAAAAACAGCACAAGCAGTTCAATTGTAAGTAATTCAGTATCTAGAATGGATGATAAAAATATCGATTAACTTAATTGGAATCATATAAAAATAGAGTAGTTAGTTTTAAAAGTCACGCATTCACAATCATGTGTGTAGAGCGGATGCATCAAGATTAGGTGAAGTCATAAAAAAGTTGGTAACAGAACATTACGCAGTCATCAAGAGCAATAATTTTGGAGTACGTGCGGCTGACCCGGTGTTAAAAGACATTACCGCAGGTGTTAAAATAAAAGATAAGCTAAATGAAGATGTAGTTTAAAAAATGAATGGTCAGCGGCGTCATTTAATGGCTCAATGGACTCGATCGGATTGAAATGGATGGACAAGTTCATAATAGTAGTTTATGTAACTGGTACATAATGAGGGGTATTATACACGAGTGTGAGTTTAAAAAACGAGCGAAGCGAGTTTTTTAATAGTATCACACGAGTGGTATAATACCTAATTATGTACAGTTACATACACTACTTTATCTACTCTCATTGAACATGAACATATCAAATAAAAGATAAAAATTAATAAACACTAATAAACATCCACCATGTCATCCACCGAAACACAAACGTCAAAATTCCAACATTCCCATCTAGAGCGCGCGCAGCCACAGATAAAAAATGAAATAGATGTATCTATGATCTGTAAACTGTATCATAATGAAAAAAAATTTTATTATAACATTATTTTGTTAGAGAAGTAGTGTTATAATTTAATTTTTTAATTTCATTACGATACTCTATGGTATAAAGTATGTCATTTTAAAATCGTTTTGAGTTTTGTGTTTCGAATTTTACGATATGAGAGTAGATAAAGTATTTATTACATCTACTTTAATCTTTGTAACAAGAACACGCAATGCATTGTATACAATGTTAATATAATAAATAGGTTAATGCGATCCAGAAACTAGAACGATCGCTACTGCTAAATTATAAATGTGGGACGTCTCGCCAATTTTATCGTTCTTATGCTACGCTCGACTTGTTTTACTAAATTCTTCGAAGCCTATGTGCAACGGCGATAGGCGGAGACCTCTCGCGCCCGGCATTGGTTGCGGCCATGCTGCGGGGCGAGACGGAGTGGGAAGCGGTCAGCTCCTTCTGCGAGGCAGTAATGCTCGTGAAGGAGGAGGCGGGCCGCGAGCGAGAGAGGACAGCGTCCTCCCTCCGCCCCAACCGCAGTGGTAGGCGCCCGCGGCGTCGGACGTCAGCAGACGATCTCCGGCCACCGTAGGCGCGGGCATGCGGGCAGCGAGTAAAGGGCAACTCGCTGCCCGACCAAGGACCATGCCCGGGTCGACGGCGCGTTGTGTCCCACGCGCGCCTCAAAGAGCGTCAGCATAATGACGGGGCCCCCCTCTCAGAGGGCCAAAGCCTGCCGGGGTCGCGGGATTATTTCCTCACCGTAACCCCGGAACGAAACAGGCTATGAAGGACACCGTGGATTTTAGTCAGTAAAAGTCTGACAGTCCCTCCCGCCCCTGCCCGGGGCCGGAGGACTCATTTGATGATTTTACCACGCTAAAAAAAAAAAAAAAAAAAAAAGCCTATGTGCAAGCATTATAAACGGAAATAATGTTGCGTTTACTTAGTAAACGTCTATAATAAACTATGTATTACTCGTATTATTTTACAAAATTAACTTTTCTAAGACAAAATCAGGCAGATCACATGGTTGGTTCTATGTATAATTTGAAGACAGCTAATAACTAACCCATTACGCTGTTGACAAGTGCAGACAAATAATATGTAAATCTCCTAGTTATATTAAATTGGATAAGTAGCTGCGAATGACCAGATAAGGTACAAATATGGTGAGCGTCAAAATGAAGGGACCAAGTTTCCAATCTCCGTCAACCATGCATAGAAAGAAAAATTCTACCATTAATCTACTATTTCCTACCTTTGCTCTAATTTTAGCTACCTCATCATACACGTAATATTTTAACAAAACGCACCAAGCTGTTAGTTTTGTTAAAATATTACGTGACTAGCTGGCAGGTACTCACTTTCCGCTTGATAGAGGTCCTCACTGGAAACAAAAGTTTCGGGAGTTTCCTGTGTCTGATTGGGAAGGAAGAAACGCCTGAGTCACCATGACTGCGAGGATGGTCCGGAGGACACGGTGAAGCATATAGTGCAGGTCTGCCTCTGATGGCGAGTAATCGCGGTGACTCGCCGTCCGTTCATGTGGACCATGTCCGAGTCGACGGCGCGTCCACGCGCGCCTCTTTGAGTTGTCAGCAATCTGACGGAACCCTCGTAGAGACACCCATAGAGAAATTTGGACGTTGTACCTACCTACTCATTTCTTTAATTTTTTTTTTTTGCCTCGAAAAATAAACTTTATGGTAAGAAATTTTGCATGACTTGAAGGTAGAATATAGGTATTAAACATGTATTCTTCGAAGATCTAAAATAAACCACCCAATTATCTGTAACACAAAAAATTTCAAACGTCAATATGGAGGGACCAACTTATTTAATTGATATGTATCTTTAAAAGGATTTATGTTTCGGGTAGCCAAAATCAATAATGTTAAGGTAGAATTAAGGTATTATAACACTAAGTAAGTAAATCATTCCAGGGAGTAGTCGATCAGCTTGGTCCCTCCATCTTGATATCAAGATGGAGGGACCGAGCGCTTGTCGAGTCAACATCTCCTGAGGATGCCCCGTGGAGGGGCGAAACACGTGTCGAGTATAGGTTTGATTGCATGGCATGTTTTTCTGTTTCTTGCACTTGTGCATATGCATGTGGGCGGGAGGGTGGGTCCTTTGCTGCATGTGCATATGCATGATTGCATAGGGTGGGATTGCATCCTGCAACAAGCCTGGATTTTTGTCGCGGAATTAAAATTAGATATTTTTCATAACATTTAATGTAGGAAATAGTAGATTAATGGTAGAATTTTTCTCGTATGTATGGTTGACGGAGATTGGAAACTTGGTCCCTTCATTTTGACGCTCACCAAATATGTGTAGGTTGAACAATTTACAATAATTGGGTCCAAGCTAACCTAACAGGAAGTTTGCACCCAATGAAACTAGGGCAATTGATGAACGTATGAGTACGATAAAACCGCGAATGTAATATGCTAGCATTATCCGCTTTGAAATAACGTCACGTACAAAATAAGTTTAACCACGACTTAGCGAATAGCTTACACAAAACAGCAAGTTGGTTAAACATAAAACAGGCAGAGTAATTAAACTAACCGTTATCTTTACTAATAGTAAATAAATCTTCGGAGTCTCGTTAAACAAACACGGATTCTACAAGAGTTCACGCGCAGATGAAGAACAGTTTGTTTATATTGAATGATTTACGTTGGCTTACCAATTTTAATGCGACAGTGTTTGCTAAATCAGTGTTTATTTAGATATTAGGGAATTTCGCAGCTGTTGGTTAGAAAGTAGTGTACTAAGATGTTTTTATTTGTCGCCACTATTTATTTTTGGTCATCTCGACACGTTTTAACGTGATAATAAATTTAAGGATTGTCACGTTAGAAAACAATGACTAAGTAAAAAGTTGATGTTATACTATACAGTATAACATCAACTTTTTACTTAGTCATGTTTATTATTATAATAAAATAATGGATCGATACTTTGTATTGATCATTTTTTTTGCGTTAACAAAGAAGTCAAGTAGACATTCTTGTATTTATGATGATGGTATATGCGGAGGTTTAGTTACCAAGTACATTAAGCACGATGCCCATAAATCTGCTGACGTTATGAGATACCCCATACTCGTATATCCTAGTCAAGACAGTCTCATCAGTAAAGGTCCCGAGTACACTCCTTGCGGTACACGTTATGATCTACAGCCCGGGTTTACACAAGGCACACAGAGATCCGCTTTAAGATTATGGCAGTAACCGTAAACAGCTAACACATAAAACAGCTTAAGGTTTGTAACAGAATTTTGATTATAAACCATATTTCTGTACCAAAAAGGTCCTGATTGAGAATGTAGAAAGCTTGTTGTAGGTCAAAAGATGTATCTGTTGTTTGTTTACTAGACACCGCTAGTCCGCTACTGTTGCTTAATGGATGAAGCGCATATCTACTTGCTTGATGAATATAAATAGCTATTCGTGCTATTCCCAATGGTAAACACGTGCCCTTTATACTGTTGTTAGGTGCTACACCAGATTTTATTTAAGATTATTGCGTACTAAATCATGGAAAAGTAGAACCGAGATCAAATTAATGGCCATTAAAAATATTTCTGACTATTCGTAGAACGCATTATGTGAACTAACTGCGACGTAAATAATTCCTAACGAGAAGGTTTAACGTCTT
This sequence comes from Agrotis clavis, assembly GCA_954870645.1. Taxonomy (NCBI): domain Eukaryota; kingdom Metazoa; phylum Arthropoda; class Insecta; order Lepidoptera; family Noctuidae; genus Agrotis; species Agrotis clavis. The sequence continues at coordinate 15,563,546 of OX940937.1, read as the reverse complement.
AGAAAGAAGAATTGATGAGGAATGAGGAACTATTGGGTGATAAAATATGTGTTACTATAATGAGTTGTCGTAGGATTCCGCACAGCTGTCCTTATATGATGAGAAGGTATAGGTGACATAATCGGAGCCACAGCAGCGTAGGCGCACGCCCCGGTCGCCGCCCACCGCTTCCGACGCGGAGGCGGAGTTAAAGCACCTGATCATAGTGTAGCAATCACAGGGTAAAGTTTATCCAGGTATTTACATTATTGACAATAAAATTGACGTTCTATTTCAAACTTCAATCATCAATCCATCGGCAAGACGACATAAACACAGAAGAAACAGTTTGTACGGCATGAACTGTAGTGAACTCGAGTAATTAATCAAAGAATGATAGCCACAAGACCGGCGCTATAATTAAAATTCAAGGATAATTGTAGGAAGGGACCAATGGATAAAACATGCCGAAGACAATTGATACGGACATTGATTGCTGGTTTCTGATTGATTGATGAAACGGACAACCATGTGGGTGTTCACCATGAGCAGTTGAGTACAGACATCGCTAATGCGTTCCAATTCCACGTTTGTAATGAAATATCTTGCAACATCTCTCGGAGAGGAAGGCTCTTATTAGCTGGAAACCTGTCTGGGGTTATGACAGCAATTGAAGATGAAATGATACTTAATGTATAATCTCAGAGCATTACACTGATGTTAGGTGTTATTACAATTGAAGTAATGAGCTCTTAGCAACAACGTTTGCGTCAGTCACTACCATAGTAGTTAATAGATGCACGCTTCGAATAGTTTCCATATAATCAGTGGGATTAGTCATTGTTGCCTTTAGATAAGCTAAATTGACCCTGCCAGCTATTGCAATACTTTACAATTGTACAGTTCATTACTAATGATTAAAAATAAACTTGGCCTTTTATGGTTGCATGTCGGTTTCCTCGTTTTCTAATCTATGTAAACGCACGAGGAAATGCTTGGTGGAACACTAATTTGCCAATCTAACGGACGATTCCATTTAACCCGGCGAGCATGAGGTGAAAAAAAGTTACTTCAAGAATGTGGCAGGGTGTGACATACCCTTATCTCAATATACCGTAATATAGTTATTTTAATTTTTTTTTTAATTTTGTTGATTTTATTTTGTAAAATAATGAATTATTTAATGGAGTTAAATGAAAGAAGTTCTTTATAAAATAATAATGATTTATCTATTCATATTTATTTAACACTATGTAATTTTAGGAACAAAGTATAAGGTTTTACAAAAATTAAGAATTCAACAAAATTATTATTCTTTGGAATGTAAATCAACTTAAAACTAAAAGAAAATGAGATCCACCTCGTAAAAAAACCAGTTAAGTATTTTTTTTTTATTGAAATAGGATTAATCAGCACTGTTGAGATCAGCACAATTTTCGCAAATAAATGTTGCATGTTCCAAACATATGGGCTTGCCACAAGCATTGCAGGAATGTTTAGTTTTTCTGTCCTTATTATATGGACAATCCTGGCATCTGACATATCGTCCGCGTGCAATTGTAGGTCTAGGTGAGGGCTCACCGAGCTGCTCTTCGATTCGCTAGGGGATGTACCTTGGAATATTTTTTTTTAGTTTTTCGTGAATGTAGGTGTTCGTAAATCATTGATAAGCCTAAATTACGAATGAATTCTTCTCTAAACTAAAACTCTTCCAACATAGCACGAATCTGTTCCTCTTGACATTCAATATCCATTTTGGCCAAAAACTAAAAAAAAAATATATATATATATAAAGAAAATGTTTATTAGACGAACGAATAACAAATTTATATAGTAAAATAATAAAGAAATAACAAAAATCTAAAAACAACCAACAAAAAGCAACAAAATCTGAAATTAATTTAAAAAAAAAACTAATAAAACAGTTAAAATTCATTATTAAATCATTACGTAAAATAAATACGTCAAAAATGAGGCAGGGTATAACATACCCGAGACAAGTTTGTGAACGTATAACTTCGCCGATGCCTCGCGCCACACTGCGATCACGCCACTACCCCGTCCCGCACGCCCCTACCTTCAGCTACTGACCGATCTAGTGTCGCCAGACGAGGATTTTAAAATATACAGTACTTTTAAATTTTAACAGGGTATGAGATACCCTGGATCATGCTCGCCGGGTTAAATTCCAATGTCGATCTCATTGGCCGTAGTCACTCTACGTACAGTTGCATGTTCAAATCAGGAATAAGGTTTATGGAAAGTTTATATTACTAGAGATCTAAATGTTTATAGTTTTTATTAGTGGGAATTTACTCAATCTCAGTAAATATAAATGCGAAGATTAAATAGAAGACCTTGTAGAATCTATAGGAGACCATGTTGTAACAGCCTGAATGACAATGTTAACGGCGTACCTACTACAAAAACAGTGAAGTAGGCGAGCCTACGCCGTCCTTACAATCGAGTTGTAAAAAATAAATAAAATACAAATCGAAAACCGAGATCAATAAACCACAATACAATTGAACAGTAATCACAGCATAAATAAATTACGTTTATCGATAAATACATCTCTCGCACAGGCATGTGAGAAAAGATCTTATCTCTAGGAGGTTGAATTCATATTTGTTGATACGAACGGACAATCGTACTACTTACCTGAAATGGAAGTAATAAATTAGGGATTTTATAGCTTGGGCTTCAAGACTGAATGTCCGGTGTCGCACTTAACGTTCCCAACGAAGGTTGCAGCCGTTACCGGTCTGCACAACTGCTATACAATGGTATATGTATAGACATCTACGCTCAGATCGTAATCGATTCAGTTTAATGGGTTAAATTGACCTGTTTTCAGAGTGACTTAATGTGGTCAATTTCGACCCACGTCGAATTCAATTAGCCGCACACGCAAATTTTACAAATAATGCACTAAATTATTGTTTGAAGAAATAAAAATGGCATAAGCTTTGATCCGCAGAGAAAAATAAAATAAATTAATTTTTCGAAGAAACTTTGGAGATCTGAAACAAGAGAGATAGAAAATCTTTCTTGTTTGAGTAACTAAAAAGCGTTTGATATAAACAAGTCGACAATAAAGGCACGCATAAATAAACATGATTGTTTGATGACAGAGACGGAAGAAAGCGTGAAACGCAACAACGAATTACGAAATCACGAGGAGCCGGGAAACAATGGAACACGTGGAGACGCACCGTTACGAAAACGACAGCCGCATAACAAATCCAGCCACTCATCTCAGGCAGGAAACATCTGAAATAATAGCATTAACTTTCTTCAAAGCTTTGCGTGACAACCAACATTTTACACGCAAACTTAAATCGAGGGATTACACAGCATAACGCAAGAATGACATGACATGCACACATCAAAATGGTAATGACGTTCAAACATGGCATTTAAAATATCATTACCGTAGCCAAACTACAATTTGATTAACGATTCTGTAATGATCACGATTTTAAGACAGCCAAATACGTGGAATTAACTCCACGCCCACATGGAATTAGAAATCAAAGGGCCAAGTGCGACGGGTAGGCCCATTGATAAAATAATTTTCATTGACAAGACACCGCTGGTAAAAGTAGCTACATACTAGTTTTCATTGAAACTGAACCGGTGCGGATTAGATAATTACTGTTTGTTTGGTTTTGGATGATATTAAGAAGTTAGCAAGAGCAACATTAGTGGTCATGCTGTTAGAATTATTGACAGCAAAATATCATTTAAACGCTATTGTCTATTATTATAGGCTATTATTTTGTACATGTTAGGGTTTTTATTTAGCGACGACAATCAGCGACGTTCGTCTGTCTCAATCTCAATGAACGGAATAATTGAAGTTGTTTGACATCACGGTCAGGAATCACATAATATGAAATATTTACATTAATATAACTAAGATTGAGGCCATCAACCTCCGTTTCAGGTCTAGTTATGTGGCCCAAGTGTGACACAATTATAAGAGCAAGGTTCGATATAATATAACGGTCCATGGTATAGGCCCATATTTAGGAGCGGACCTACGACCTGCTATAATATTATATGATTTACAAGTGTTGCCACAATATTAAAATATGCGGCGTAGGCAGATTATAATACATTTAACGCAATTTAAATCGCGTGGGACGCGGAAGCTGTCGAAGTGCTGGTAAAGCTTTCTTTTGTGCCAAACTGGTTCAAGAGGGCAGCTGATATTAAAAATACAAGAAAGAAAATGATTGCAAAGAAATAAAGCCAGCAACATACAGAATGTTATCGGAAAGCTGTTGAAGAACGGTGATTACTTAATGAGATAGGACATTTTATACACGTCGGCTCGGCTCAGCGTGTCGGATGCGATATTTCACGCATGAACCGGGAAAATTGTCTTGTTATTGTAACACTGGCCTTACTTTCACTCTCATTTATTTCTTACCGGTAAAGTTAGCTCATAAAACTTATTACCAGCGATAAAATCTCCAGTCGTAACTTTTATGTCATTTTAATCAGCTACGTTTTCTCTACAAATTAATTTGGTATTGTTTACACCGTCAATTAGAGCGTAGAAATCAACCAGGCTTGTTATCTGGCCAATGACTGCAACGATTAATGCTGCCACCAAAATTGTGACTGCACTTACCTGAACCAACTTACGATAAGGAACTAGTTCTTGAATGCTCACCTTTACCTGTAAACATAAATAAATAAATGTTAACAGTTTTGTTAAACGATTTATTGTGACTATTAACACATCTAAAACGTTCTACTCAAGTGTCATCCAGATGTGTTGGATTAGCATAATGCTTTCCCTATCGCCCACTCCAGAAAAACTAGTGGGTGCTCAGTGAAAGTGATACTACAGATGAATAGATGTCATTACGCATTAGTAACTTGTGAAACAGCTTTGTAATGCAGTTGCATAAAACCAACGCCTTAACTATTAGCCAATCTTTATTGTACAACTACCATCAGCACGACTGTTGTTGGTTAGCAGCACGACTGTTGTTGGTACCACATGCTGTCAAACAGGAGACAAATTACAACACAATAATTTCAAGCGAAATCAACATGCAAAGCATGAAGATAAAATTCAAATGCTATGAATTTTAATAGGTTAAGAGCGTTATATATTCCGAAAGCTGGCAACGTCGCAAATGGTTGTCAAATATTAACAAGTTTTAATTAATTTAGCATTGTTACTGTATGAAAATAAGAAATATGGCTCTGTAGTGCACTAAAAAATTGATAAGGGAATGCAATAATTAATATCGTAACACCGAATATATAGTTTTAGATGTAGAAAAAGCATTTGGAAGCTTTCCAAATGCCTTTTATACACCGGAAACGGTTACAACATCAAATTCAGTGTTTTAATTGCATTCCTATAACATTTTTTTAGTGCACTACAGAGCGATATTTCTTGTTTTCATACAGAAAATTTGCCAAATTAATTAAAACTTGTAATTATTTGACAGCTTTTTGCGACGTTGCCAACTTTCAGAATATGCAGCCTTAAACGCACCACTTATCCGACGTTATAAATAGTGAGAACGGGTTAGGTAAGACCGGTCGCTGATAAATTCGAGCAAGAAAAATTGATAGCAAACGGAGCAGAATCTCTTAGCTGGGAGTAGAAACAATCTGTCAGTGAGATACCCTATCATTATCCGTAGTTCTCGGCACTGGCTACCGGTAACCGTGTTTCAGTCAATAAATATCCCCATTAACGTGTCTACGCAGGTCGGACCATGGCACGAATTAGATACCCACAGAGAACAGCAATTAACATTACTGGAACAATTAGTGCGCCTCTAGATTCCGGCTCTGCTATTAGCGAACGTTTGCTAAATAATTATAGTAGCGATCATATATAAACCTCATAAACTTGCTTTAAAGCTTTATAAATTCGACCATCATGCCTAAAAAAAGGTTCATTGAACCGCGGATTTTGATTAGGATTTAATTTGTATGTTCAATTTATTGAGTGTACAGAATACTATAGAAGAAATCTCGGCTACGTAAATGTTTGACAGTTGATAAAATGTTTAGGACAACGTAGGTAGTAGAAAGTGGCACATCGTAACTTGTTAGTGCTGATTAAATGTATCTTATCTACGCACTGCACTGCTAGTTTTTCTCATGTGCCGTTTGTCCAGATGTGTTAACGACCTTAAATCAAATTACTAATAGAATATTCAATAACTAGCAGTTATTCTTTGTTACAATATTCTTAGAAGCTATTTTGAAATAATTCATTGAACCTGTTACTAAAATGGGTTTAGCGAGCCGTCATCATCCACTTAGCACGTTCGCGAATCGCCATCTTGGCCAATCAAGTCGTTAACCCCTGACTGGACACTTGTTCAGAGCTGTACACTCATCTTAAACTTCCGAGAGCTGTGAGATGCATCCCAAATGTTTATAATTATTTCATGAATCTCAATTTAGCCACTGGATTTTCTCATCTAATGTCAACAGCATACTGTTTTATTTGCTATACGCATTAACATGTGTCCAGCTTGTCACACACACTTTCAAAGTACTCTGACATTACTTACGTATATAAAATCCAATATGGCCACCAGCTGTTCAAACATCTGCTATTGTGATTCCCTGCGCTTGCGCAAATTAATTATGCGTGCAATGCAGGCGCCGACCAAATCAAATGTGACTTTTAACTTTAGTAATGTATTGAATGTTCTCTTTGACTGTCAATGGCCTGCAATTTACGACAATTGACCGATATAGCGAGACGGCGATTTACAAATACGTGTGGAGCTTTTAATGCATTTCTTACATTCTGCAGAGAAAATGCTATAATAGAGGCTACAGATCGCAGTAATTAAATAAATAACGGCAATTAAGACGATGTTTTCTAACATGATTGCCATCGATGTTCACTCTCTCTACGTCAGTCCATCTATGCACATAAATGATTCCGCGCCCTTAGGTAACCTAATGGGGATTATAATTTTCAGTATGCTGTTAAAATATTCAGGTTTCTAGTCTAAGAACTTCATCAAATAAAATGTTATTTATGAAATGCCGAGCTCTCTAATAAACACTGTGAGAAGATTGATGTGGCACGCCACATAGTAATTGTGCATTTACCATGGGATGTAAACTTTACGACCCGAAGTCACGAACACGCTAAGAGCTGCGACCCTATGTATGGAGTACATGTCGATAATCATACGTCAACGGATGATATTACCGACATACCGAAGACAATTTCATTGAAAGCAAAGCATCAATTGAACCTTATATCTTTTGTGAAGACAACGAATGTATAATAAATCGATTGTTATTGTCATATGTAAAGGGGACGTTCCTTAATTATCAATTACTGGATTAAAGACTAAAGATGCCACAATACGATGCCGAATACCCAATATATCGAAGCGATGAATATTCGGCGAGACTTAGTGCATTTCACGGTGACAGATTTGAAGTGCGTGGCGTATCAAATAAAACACATTTCATTTTGTTTGATAATTTGTTATTTGGCCACATTCGGTTCATATACTTACTGCCGAATACACATAAGCCGAATACCGAATAGTCGTCGATTTTTTATGTTATCTCCATTAAAGACGTTATAGAATCAAGCGGTTACAGTAGAAATAGTACTGAAAGAGCTGGAGTTCCCCAATTCATCTCTAAGACAGCGTTATACCAATTTACGACTATTGCGCCACTTAACCTTATCTTGGCTAGAGTTATTAGTCTTTATAACTGTTTGGAGTGTACAAGTACTTGCCAATGCAAACATTTAACCAAATGGGTTTAAAGTACAAGATTGTGAAAATATGAGGACAGTAGGCACATGTTGCAAGAAATATGGCGTAGTAGCTGTTGTCAGCGGTTTCACGCGCATTTAACTCAAAAAATTATCCTTCGGGAACGTAATACTGGATTAAATGGTATGGTATGGGCTATTGCAGACTTTTACCTATCTTTGAGCCAAATTCAAAAACAGAACGGTTGAACGGATCTCCATGAAATAACGTTCAACCGTTCTGATGTGATTAAGTAACAAACATCCTTCCTTCCAAAACCAAATCATCCAAACTTTCGCATTTATGTATAATATTAATAGTTACTTTTGTTAGTTAATTTAGTTTAAGTTAATTTCTACAGCAAAATCAATAATTGACAGTAGTGTCACGTAGTGTGTTAGAAGATCAAAAGATGTTCATACAGAATTCTCAAAAGTACCTTTCAAACAATTTATATTCAGATAAATCTAATGAGATCATAAGCAAGGAAAATAAAGAAGTAAGGTCAATTCTTATGTACGAAATCAAACAAGGTTTGCGAGAAGCCGTGACCTGCTTCACGTTTTATTTGCAGATGCGAATCATGTGGACGTGACTAAACATTCACGCGAAAATTAATAGGTACACAGATTTGATCATCTCTCTTCGTGGATTGGCATTCATACGTTGCGAGTTAGTGTTCTAGTATCCACTAATACATGTAGTGTTGTAGATTAACAGATAGAAATAATACTGAAACGGATGAATGAATTTCGGAGAATTTTTCGGAATGTCAAAGGCTTTTGACTGCTGCGTTTGCCTGAACAAGAAGTCCTGAAGTTCAATTTCCAGATCGGGTACAGTGGTATTGAGCTTTTCAATTAGGAATTTTTCAGTGCCGCCACGTAGTCTGGTTTTGTGCCCGGTTGATGGCAATAGGTTCGCCCTGTATTCATAGGTATACATAGGACTTAAACATAACTGAAAAAATGTGGGTGTACTATTGGTTACACCTTTGCCCTTTTAAAAACGATCCCGTGGGATAATTACCGACCTAAACGCAAGTGAAGCCGGAGGCAAAAGCAAGTGTGTAATATATTAAGTTTGGTTTCGATAGTAATCTTCTTCATCTATTCAATTAACGAAGGTCGTAGCAACTCGTTTGACCAGCGTTTTAACAATTACACAATATCATTAACAGGTTCCCTGAATTTGTGTAATCAGCCTCGTAGCTATCATATTTTACATTTGAATGTTGGTATATACTTATATTTGAATTTCACATTGTATGGATTTATTTTTTTCTCTTCTTGGCAGCTCTAGTAGCCAGAACTAAATTATTATCATTGATGACACCTTTATGTTTACTGCCATACTCGGTATCTAAATTCCCATCAATAAAGCGAATACCAACGCTTCCAACTCGTTAACTACCCTCAATGTCATCATTTATTACCGCATCACAAATTAAAGCAGTCAGAATGAATTTTTCGAGCAATTTATTAATAGCAACAGATAGCATCACCGTAGTTACATCACTGGCTGGGTGCGACCTGTTTGTGTACGTTCTGCCATAACAGTTGCTAACATAAACATATCACCTTGAGGTACAACATTTTACATTGGCAGCGGAACTTCGGCCTTAAAAGGCTTGACGAGGAGACTTGATGCGAGCAACTATTACTTGAACTATAACTTGATGTAGTTCACACATCTTGCATTAAGCCGTGAATCGGCGTCCTTTCACAGCAGCAGTGTCCCACCCCTTTTTATCGTCATTTTGCTTCATGATTGATGGGCTATTACCGGTTTCGTTGAAAGCTTCTTGATTTATTGCCTTCGTTTACCTATTTTCGAAAGATACCTTATTGATGAGGTTTCTGGCTGTTGTCGGAGGAATATTCACGATTTCACGCGGTGTGTGGAACGTGCGGATACGGCGGTGCGCGTGCGCCGGGCGGATACGCGGCTCATATAAATAGCCGTCGTCTATTTCGGTCGGGACACAGCACCCAGGCGCCCGCCATGTGCCTGACGCCGTCGTCTGGGACTCCACGTTGAAATTAATTAAATTCTTAACATATTGAATCATACTTTAAAGGGTCAGTACATTCACATCAGAAAGTACACGATGAGTCAGAGTTGGATAAATATTGTGAATTGATGACACAGCCTGCTTGAAGCCTACCTACGAATGTATTAAAAAAAAACGTTTTACAAACAAACTGCATAAAGTTTTCGATGACCTCAGAGGACGCAAAAACATTAATTTAGCTATATTGGTGTTTATAAACAAAACACTCGGTCAACGATGATAAAAACAATCATTCGTAACGTTTACACAATCTCTGTTCTTTGCCAAGGTCGAGTGCTAAGTGTACTATACAAATATTTATCTCTAGACTCGCCACCAATGAGCACTTTTCGCGTGGGAATATACTCCTTCGAAACACTTCATGCTAATGAAGAAATAACACTCCTTAACAACTCCTTTATTCCAGAGCTTTAAAGTCTACAATTGAATAAAGATGAAATACTGCATCAGTAAAGACGGTGGCATGTTAGGCTTGTTTCCCAGAGTCGAATTTTAGCACGTCTGCTACAAGTGGTCCAACAACTTTTCTTTTCGAGGAATTCCAGTAAGTGTTAGAAATAAAATGTCTAGTGACTTGGGAAAACATAAACTAGCTTTGTCTCAGAATGTGAATGGAAAATGGTGAGACCACCCATAATGTGAAGAGCAAACGATATGCATCATTTGCCTGAAGCTCATCCAATATTTGACTGGAATAGACAACTCACGGATAATTAAATGAAGTTAAATTGTGAGTGACTGGATGTTCTGAAGCTAAGTTTAGTAATGCATATAGATCATTGTTCAAATCGGTACTCGGACGCATGCGGGTGGTCCCGTAATAGGGTTAATCTTGATTCAATTTTGACAATAAAGCCCTAAGGCACGGTGGAATGACTCGTGCTTTTTCCTCTTCATTCAATTAAAGAATCAAACTGGAATGATCTGGAGTTACAGAAACACTAGCCCTTGAAATGCATCATCGATAACTATTACACATTTTTGTTTATTTCTCTCTGTGATTTAGTACAATCACAGAGAGAAATAAAAAATAAGACATACAATCCGCACGGCAACTTACTTACTCTACCAACGCAGAAATAAATAATAATCCAAGTGGAATACAGGATGTAATACAATCCGTAGCTGATAGTTCGCGTCCGTCCATAGTTTACACCATTATGATTGCAAGCTATAGTGTTACGGTTTAGTATTAGCAACACGATACTTGTAAGGAAAAGTTTGGATCAACTTGAGAAGTCACTACAACTTTCACATGTAGATTTTTCTCTCACACAAAAAAGTGAGAAAGGTTACCTTACCTAACCAAACATCAAGATTTTGACAATTTCAACAAAGAGAATGTAGTTAAACTAGATTCAAGCATTTACAACACAAATCAATACTTAGTGAAGTAAAAATCGGCTTAACAAGACCTGTATCGATCGCTCAACACCTATGGTATGCCGTGGCGACTGCCAACGACCTCTCAGAGGGGATCGGAGGTCATCATTGCGGATTAAAGAAACAAATGGGAATATTGTAGAACCGCTCATAATGGGCTTATGGTAACAAATTAAAGTTATTAGAAAATGATACTAGAAAACTATGCCAAACTTTTTTTTTGAGGTTTTCGTTTTCTTTCTCAACAAAATGTCAGTCCCATTGTGTTACATACACTTGATAGTAAAAAACTTTAGAAGACTCTTACAAGACTAGTTTTATACATTTTGTAAATAAAAGCTTCAATGCTTCGAGTACATGGATTTCTACAGAAGTTTGAAAAGCATCTAGACCGGTTGGTGTTTAATTTCCTTGCTTGGGATATTAATTTCAATGAAGCATGAGAATTGTATTAATTTCAGATACCTTTACTAAGTAGGCTTCCTTTTTAGGAGACGTCACCAACCTTTATTAAATCTATTTCCAACAAATTCGAATGCGCGGACTACAATTTTTCATTCCAATTGCTACAGGCACAGCCATCGATTTATGATTCAACATTCGGAATGTTAAGAAGAACTATAAAATATATCATAGCTATTGGTACATCAAATCAGATCAGATCAGTAAGTAATGTTTATAGGAATCCAGACTATTATAGAGTTAAATATTTGAGTCTCATAGCAACGCAAACAGAACAATTTATAGCTCCAATGATTATAACCGTAAGATATGGTGTCTGGTCAGGGCGGGCGGCGCCTTTGATATCGCCCTTTGGATGCCGACGCCCTTTTAAAACGTCTGCAGCAAAAGGGTATGCATGGAAAATGGAAACTTCGCTGCAAATGCAGACAATGATTAATGAGCAAAGTTTTTGTTACAGAGTCCTTCAATTCACAGTTCATTATAGATATGAACTAATAGGTCACCTTGGATACAGATACTGAACGAAATGATATATAAAAACAGACATTGAATTGGATATGCACTTCAAACGAAACATTTCAGTGAACAAACACACAACTACGCCGGAGTTAGAACAAATAAACAAACTATTTGCTGCTATGTAAAATACACTAAAGTCTGAAACAGTAACAGCCACTTATCCGCAACAAAATGAGACAACAATGGTTACTAGTCTAGTACATCTGAAAATAGCAGTTACAACAATAACATAAACTGACTTGGCTCCTGATTTAATTATACTTGCAAATAATATAAACAAGATGGATGTTTGCATTAAATGTGTGCCTACATCGTGGTTTGCGGATAAACAATCGGTAGGATGTGAGAAGGAAAACATGAAATCGACAGAACTAACATGAATGTTTAATCGAGGTTAAAATTAGAGGTAACTTTGTAATTTAAAGCATAATATAACAGGTTGAATTTAATCAAAGCCACCGAAGCAGATAATTTCCTGGTTACTTAACAATAAGAAAACAAAACTCCACCAAAAAGTTATCAAAAACATAATCTATGCAGATTTAAATTCAGAAGACTATCTTTTTTATTTATGCAGCTTTATCTCACTTGGCTAGCTCTCAATCGATTTTGAAAGAGACATCCAAGCTAAACGGACCGTAACTCGATAGGTGTGACCATTAGCGTCCGTAAATATTTCGGTTACTGCCGCACCAAACCAATGAGTAACATCTGGAAACTGGGAACTCTTGCTCAATGTTCCAGTTTCATTTTGAGACTATAATTCGTTCAGCTCGATAAGTTCTGGCTATTATGCTGAAATGGTGGCAAATATTATTTGCGTTATGGTATGGGTACCAGAATAAATTGCATCCTGTGGTTTTAGAATGGGAATAGGTATTTAAGATTCCGTTTCAGCTGTTTTGGACGCTAAAATCATCGCTGTAAGTTGCTGTTTCTCTTTCAAGCATCTTTAGATTGTTATAATTTGTGGTACAGGACAGTTTAGTACAAGAAATGTCTTCCTGTGGAATCATGTTGATCGTATGTGTTATGAATAATTGCTTACATCATTGATCTTGATAGTTATTTCCTTTTAACCTGTCTGGATCGTTTTCACATTCAATGGCTGTTCTTTTTTCTAACGTATCGTTGCCTTGTCTCTTTACGAATCTTTAATCTGTTTCGATTCATAGTATAATTCATTTGTTTTCTGCCAACTGTTATTTGTACGTTCTTCTTTTTTTTTTGATGCTGCAAATTCTTTATTTATATTTTCTAACAGAAACTCCCCATCATTTAAATCTATCTTCAGATTGGTTTTAGTTATTTTATTATTTGTAACAGTGTTATAGATTGAATCTCCCAAGTAGCTAGAGTGAAATCTATGAGGATAGACGAGTTTGTCTATCCATTGGTGAGACACACAATAAATATCACAATTTAAAATGAAGTTTTCCAAACACAAGGATGTTCAATGTGTTCAATATCCATATTGGGAAAATTGCTAGCGTCTCGGACTTTATTTTTATTGCTATTGCCAAATATGGGTTTTACTATAACACAACAATTTCAAAGGAATGGCTATCGACTCCAACGCACTTTGACTGTTTCGGTAAACTGGCTGTAAGATAATAATAGAGCTATTTCAAAATATTACAAATCCCTTATATTTTACAGTTACAATCAAGTGTTGTCAAGTGATTTGTGTTTGATCAAGTGTTACTGGTGGCTGTTCCTAATACACTGTAATAACTTCACAACTATCTTACTAATAAATGCGAAAGTTTGTGAGGATTTATGTTACTTACTCTTTCACGCAAGAACAGAATAAATAGTTTATAACCTGGACTAATGCGAAGGATAGTTTTTATCCCGATTTATGTTCCCGTGGGATAATTTTTGAGTTATAGCGGGCGAACCGCTGGTAATAGCTAGTGCTGTAATAACTAGTTACAAAAGTATTAATTAATATTGTTTTAAAAGCAGAGGATCAGACGTAGTTACAAACCATCCTTAAAAATATTTGTGGTTTTCCTTGAACTGGTATTAAATGTGGACAAACAGGATAAATTCCTATGACGGGTCAAATGTTTCTTCAGACAAACTGATTCAAGTACCTAACCAGGGATTTACGTCAAATAACAAATGGAACTTACTATATACGCGTCTACGTTGTAGTGTTATGATAATACATATAAGTGTTTTATAGACACCATAGGATATTCCAGAAAATATGTGAATAGTTACTGAAAAAAATGTAATGGCGTCGTTAACTTTCATCAATAACCAAACGATTAGACAGTTGCTAAGTTTTCTGTTGTAGTCTACGAAGTCGTGGCAGAATATGAAAATCGTTCACAACATAACCATTATTTATCTGTAGTTCTTCAGTTCTTTTATGAAGCTACAAAAAGCATACGAAATAAAAATGCTAAAAATAGAAAAGTAAAATGCTAAAGCAAACACTGACAAGGAAATTAACTCAGACAAAGAGACCATCAGTCATTTCTGCAACTGAATGGTCTTTTTTTTCGAAGGAAATGTCAGCTTAACGTTTGTAAAGGCCAAGCGACCGTACGTCCCTTATAAAAATACCGATTTGTTATAATTAAGAGATTGTTTCAACCAAATACATATAGCTATTAGCTGAGAAGGCCAACCAATCATTGCTGCTCCAAGATATTTATTATGATACTTATTTTGTACCAGATGTCAGTTCCATTGATTTCAAAATAAACACAGCAGTTTCGGAGATTGTTTCACGAATATAACAACAACTAACGATACATCAGCAGCGTGACAGTTATGCAGAATTATTGTAACCTTGGCACAGAACTGCTAATGTTCAACACGACATGATGCCACGTTTATTATAATGGATTACGTAGAATATTGTTATTAAAAGACACCGCATGTGCCGATGACGTCACTTACCGCAGTAAACTAGGAAAGTTCAAATATAATGATACCAAATAAGAATTTACATGAAATGAGCACAAAATTAACAAGTCTGTCGTCTTAAGTAAATTATTTAACGATAAGATACCACAAGTATGTGTAAACGAATGTTTAGATGTTGCTAGAAATGCTTCTCGTACAGGCTTTGATGGTTATGGCGTGTCGAGACTAAACAACTCTGTTAGCAAAGTACATTTCACATCCCCATAAAAGAACACAGATGTACTGATATCTTCAGAGGCTGCGAACAAGCCAGACAAAACTGTCGAGGGCATAAAATTTAAAATAAAAACAAAGAACAAAGCAGTGCAGTGAGCATTTGCGCTTAATGGATGTGTAAATAAAGGCGCGGTGTCACACCCGGCATGAGACCTTGGCCTAAAGAGAAAACAACAACTGGATCATGACATAAAGGAGTATACATCTGCTAAAATTTAACTAACATACTTGCAATGAACAACATGCAAAGGTTAAGGTTATCTATGAAATAATTAGAGATGATGAAAAAAGGATGAAGAAGTTAATTTAAACGGGCACTGGCCCTGAGAGCTTCATGTGAGCGTTACAATACCTCTTTCAGATATGTTGACCTGAATAAGACTAGAGATCTATGCTACTATCGCGATAAGAAATTGTTTATGAAGGATTTCATAACGGAGATATTAACAGATAAATTATGGACTGCAGAACCAAACATAAAACGTAATTAATTTTAATAACGTTGTTCCAGTTTGTAGAATAGTTATTACAGAGAGAAATAAATCCAGTGATGTAACAGGGAAGATTGCGAGACCACGGTTTATGATAATATAATGCATCTACTAACAAGTAACAACTGTGAATTATTCAACACAAAGCACCAAAATGATGCATAACGTAACTCAATCATTACAATCATTACCTGTGACGATTATTTATGACCATTTGGCAAGATCTCAACGATTCATAGTGTGTAGACGCAACGAACAGTGCGTATTATACTTCTTAAACGAACCTCATTTCGTATGAAGTCAGAAGTTTATAAATAGAGAATTGAAACGAGTATTGGAGTATAAATTTTATGCCTCGATTCACGATTTATTGCCAACAAGCCCCAAATACAAAAAGTACAAGAGAAATCGGCCCGTTGTGAAATGAAAAGAACAATAAAGTTACCACAAATTGAAATCTGTTAACAAAATCGATTGTTTATCGTCGGCAATGTGTGGGAATCAACTTTTAACGTTTTCTACATACTAGCGAGAAATTTTCTTGAGTAAGTAGTTACTGGTAATGTGGATAAATTCATTTCCACTTTGACCTCTTGGGCCTAACTAATCTGTAGCTATATCTTAGATAACTACTAAGAGAGATAATTATTACATCTGCAAACTTTCTTGGCGTCAACATTTAGAAATGTTTATCGTCACGCACATCTTCATGTGTCAGTGCGTGTCAGTGCATGTGTCAATGCGTTTTTCTTTTAGAACCGCTTCCGAAACTGATATATTATACATTTCCAAGAACACATTAAGAAATTAAGCAGCTCTTTCATTTGGCTTTTTGCCTTATAAGTATCGGTTGTCCTCAGTGTCTCGAGGTGACGTCACGAGGCAACGCTGCAGAAAAACCGGTCGGAATCATGCATGACCGCTGTGGAGTCATCCGCTATCTTGAATCACGTTGGCTATGTTGCGGTTTGTCTTGTATGTCATATTCCATTGCTCTTGCGAAATCTTATGGCTTCAACTTTAATGGCAGTACTTAAAATTAATATTTTGACATTCTCCAAAAGTTCAGCTGTAACTCTGCTTAAGAAAAGCTTTCTTTATTTTCAGCCTGCTTATAATTCAGAGGGCGTAGTGAATAGTTTATATTATGTGTCATATTCAATTGACGAGTAAACTACCGAGCGCGTGTCAGTTTTGCATAACAATCGTGAACAATGCGTCCCCTGTTCCGTTTCGCGAGTGCGTATGACGGAAAACCTCTATGTATTGGGGAATTGAAAAAGAAAATAGAATTTTACCGTGTGAATGGCTTATGACTTCTCGAGAACTGCTTAGAATTTAAAAAGGAGTCTCGCAGCAAATCTTTGAGGAGTTGTCAGTCCAGTTTTTCTGCCGCTTATGCACTTCGAACACCAGCTACATGATAAGTCTTGATCGCAATTCTATCTTGGAAGACTAAAGTTACTTTTACTTTTACTATTTTAATTCTAAGCGGAGTCTGGCTTTAACAGTCATAGCCAGTGTTTATTGCTAATAGCCTGTTGCGACAAACATTACGTGCAACACGATGACTGTTCATTAATAAATACATAAGTGACCAATGGCACGTCCGAAATTCATCATACAACGATACCAGTAACTTGAAATGAATGAAATAATTATTTGTAAAAGAACGACTGCATAGAGCCGCTAGCATGAATTTATTATGCTCATTTAGTTACGCTCATTGAGTATAATTTATACAAGTTATTTTAAATTGCAAATAAGCAAACGAGCTGCGTGTAGCAATACGTGGTAAATCTTACATGACAAATACTCGCCCAGCTAATGATTATAGTAATTTTATTTAGGACAGGTCCTTTAAAGGAACATTGACTACCGTAGATAGAAAGGCTGTAAAGATGGACTAGAGGATGTGCTGTGTTAATAGCTCCTGCTTTTCTTGGTTGCCATTGTTCTTTGCAATCAATTTTCTCCCATTAGTAATTCAAGAATCAAGTTTGTGCAGACCATCTGCTGCGTTAACATTAAGACTTTTAAGCGAACCGGGCAGGTGCTGCATATCTCCATATATACCTACAGTAGTTAAACCAGAAATCACTTTGCAAGCGTTTTCGAAAAAAATAACTTTGTAAGATATCTGATGTGAATTCTGTATGGAGCTAGTTAATATTTAAAAGGACTTAATGCATAAAATACAATTCGCATAATGTCGTTGTAAGATCACGGCAATTAGCCATCGGACTGTGGGATTCAAGAATGCGCGCGACCGTTAGCGTCCGCCTATGCCATAGTTGGCACTCCCAGGAACCACCAGCGTCCTATGGACTGACGATTGCCTTTATAATCTTCTGTAAAACACATCGATAATGTGGGCGAGGCTGTTATGTTATCATTGGAATAGTAGAGTTGCGTCATGCTTTTGTTATTTTTAAATATTCGATATGATGTAACTGGCCAGTTCATATCTTTTTCGTGTTGTGCACTTTGCATCTGTCCATGAGCAAGTTACGAGTGACAGGAGAACTGTAACTCGTTCTTCTTCATTTCGTAACTTTTTCAGACAAAATAAGTATTATTCACCAATTATCAGAAAAATACGTGACATCAATATTTGGATGCAGCCGCTTGAATAAAGTGGTGCTTATCAATGTTGACACAAGGTTCTCATTGTAACAGCTTGAATGTCGCATTTATCACCTCACGGTAGATAGCTCACGTTCCCGTGTCCCCCAGACATCAACATTCCCGATAAAAAATAATACAATATAGGTACACAGCTCTTCGGTCATGAATACAGGCGTGGAATTTAACCAGGATGTACCTACATTACAAATACACCTAGATAAGAATTAATACAATGCAATTAGTTTCCTGATTCGTTCTAACACAATGGCTGTAGATTTTCCAAATTAGTAAACATAGTATCTTAAATTAAAACAGGTAAGCTTTGCTTTTCCTGCTTTTAATGATGCTTAGTATATAATTATAGGCGATGAGTTAGATTGTATTAGGAAAAATGTAGATGTTGGCAACTGGCATTTTTATAGCAGGATCACGCCAAAGGGCTGTAAATAGTCTATTTGTCAAGAAGCGCATATTTCGTCTTCAGCATCGACTCCTTGTTGTTGCCATGCCATAAATCGTGTGGCCCTACAAAATATTTACTTGGCACGCTAAAAATATCAAGCAAGTCAACGCCCTGTGCTACTGTGCGATTGGTCGAGTACCTCATCAGCATGGAGGAACAATGAGCGGATGATAACGCGTTATCTACGCCAGCCGGGGAGGGGGACGGAGGCGCCGGAAATACAACGACTCAACATGGCGGCTTCTCGGAACGTGCGTACGCGCATCCGTCTCGAAAGTGAAGAAAACGTTATAGTCCGATGACCTAATATGATTTTGCAATTGTATCAATAGGTTATTGTTCTATGAACTTTGACGCAGATTGTTATTATTGATCGCGATACAGTTCGCATTATGTAAACGATATTGACAATCTTATCGCTTCGAGTACGGTATGTATAGACAAGCCAGCCAGATTATGCAGACAACGTAACGGTGTTATCTATAGTGAAATAATTTGCATGACATTCATTATACCTGGTGTTGATTTGCTCATGCACCACAAGACTGTTCTTAGTTAATACTTACCTATTTCAAGACATGATTACGAAACATTTCAAAGATAATAAGGAAACAGAAGTTGATAATTATTTGAAGTTATTTACGGTTTGTATTTGAGCAAAGATTATTTTATTGAAGAATTGGCTAATGGTACGGTCAAATCCAGCCTTGAATGACTCCAAATTTCTAGTCAAAAATCTTGTTTTGACAGAGAAATATTTATACATTTGAGAAGATAGCATTATCATCCTGAGATTTGATACAATCTCGACAAAATGTATTTGAACTTTTCAATCTGACTTATTTTCGTTTTATCTTAACATGAAAGGTGACTTTCTTCACAAAGGGGTATTATTATCCCATATCTGTGCGTTGCCTGTGTTCCATTCACGTATGACTGCTGGCGACTGACTAATGAGACTCTATTATTGGTGTCAGTCGGCGTCATTTTGTTTCCTTTTGGCGTACATTCATTATATAAAGCTCGTTCTTTATCTATCAATGCAGTCTGTATTAGTGCACTCACTTGGTTGACTGGCACAGAGTGGTGATTGATATTGAGCGTTATTTCATATTTTTTTCTGAATCCTTGATTGCTTGCAGAATTTCCACCTTTCATGATAGTGTAATCTTGCAGGGAGACAACTTCATCGTCCTATCTGCATTAAGGTTGACAACAAACATTTAACATACAAACATCCCAAACATACATACATCCCAAAAACATAATATGTTTTTGGGATAATATCTAGATTTGTAGCAATAGTAGGTATCGGTAAACAGTTTAGTAACATTGTCGTTTATTACGATACACGGAAAGCAAGGTACACTACAATGTTTTCGGAAGTAAATTATCGCAGCTGATACCATTTTCTTGTAAATGACAGTAATTATTGGCGCCTTTATAAATTAGTGGCTGGCTGGCTGTGCAATCATGTCATTGTTGCTGTGCTTTTACGGGATTTGCATAAACTTGCTTGGTTAATTCAGTTCTCCCTTTTTTTTAATTTCATGATTGTGATTTGCAAAGTGTAGTTTTGGACCTACCGTATGTTGCTCAGTTTCTATGTTAATTTATCGCGCGATTCTACCTATTACTCCTTTGGACCGTTCCATTAATCTTCAATGTTTTGTTAGAAGACTCAAAAGTTCCTTATTTGATTCGGGTCCTTGGTATTTGTCCAAGATTATTAAGTTATCAGAAGCGAACGATTAAATTGTCCCGAAATCACTGTTATTACTCGGGTAACGAAGCAATTGGCTTACAGTAAACAATTTAACTGTTTGAATAACATAGTTGTCGTATTACTACGCAACAGATACAGGGGCAAGATAGTTTTGAATAATAATTCGAGTTTCGGAGTCAAGTGGGCGAATAGCCGCCATTTTGAAAGTTATCAGAGCTATTTGGCGTAGGTGAGAATTTTAAATTGTTTACGAGACTTGTTAGACATGTTTGCTTATTTCGTTCGATGTTTAAGTTAATGAGAAAATAGTCATGAGAATCTTAGTTATTTCATTTCTCATGAGGTAGATAAATTTTGTTTTTAATTTATTTTTCAGTCAACCAGGAAAATATGTGCAGTTATTATTATCTAGTCATTCGAGTATCGTGTACCTAGTATTGTTTATCCTGTTAGTATATTTTAAGAGGCACACAACGGCAGAATTGTATTTTTTGTTACATGGGCATGCATAGCAGATTTTGTGTAGATTTTTTTAGTTTCGTTCGTATCTCTCTCACAGGACCTTCGCATTAGACTTCTTCATTTTCAAAATACTCAAACACATAACTGCTCGGTAGTTCACCTGCGCAAAAGTGGGCAAAAAACCCGGTCCACACGACATAATCGGCCGCGAAGGACGCGTGCTTGCGTACGCGCATCTTTCTTTCTTACTCGCACGTATAGCGTTGTCTCGTTCACTTTGCTCTTTAATCAGACAGGTATTGCTTTTATTACTATCTGGACCAGTCAGCATAGGGAACTGGCTTCTGAAGAATGATGAATATTATGAATATTAAATAGATGATAATTTTGCCAGTTGAGTATGCATTGCTCTGTAAGTATGTGAATGAAACCATAGATCTAAAAATTATATGACTCATAAAATGCAATGTACGATAGAGCTGGCAGAAATAGTTCTAGAGTACTTTATGAAATATTCAGTCCCTATCATATAAATGGAATATAAAATGATATTATTCTACCCTCAATGTCACATTGGTTCTTTTTATGAGAAACCATGCATAAAGTAATACATTTTATGCAAAATAAATGGCTGTTTTATTCAGATTGTCCTCTATAGCTCTATTTAGACATGACAAGAAATTATTATGATTAAGTTCTATCATACCATTTTATTAAAATTATACATTTTTACCATTTTATTAAAATTATATATTTTTGGAATTTCTCAATTCAAATACATATAATATAATTTTAATATAATGTATAAAATATATAATTTTAATAAAATGGTAAAAATGTATAATGGCAAAAATATTGTATAAATAATAATATTATAAATAATTCTTCTCCAAACAAAATTCTTTCTGAAATTAAAAGTATGCTTTTATCACAAATCATTCCTGATTTGCTTATGTATTTATCTTTGGTGGATTATTTTATGTATTAAATATTTTCGGCTTATTCAATAAAAATTATACATTTCCCATGTTTTTAATAGTTCTACCAAGTAGTAGTTTTGTAAATGCACCCACAACACTGGAGAAATACCTATGACTAAGCTCTTAAAAGGAAAAGGTAATAAAGAAAGAATAAAATAATATCATGTCTAGATCCAGTTGTTTAAGCTCCGCATTGTCACACATAAACAAAAATATAAGATTTTTTCCTTTTTAATTTACAAACTATTAATTAACTAGCTGTTGCCAGCGGCTTCACCCGCTACAACTCGAAAATTATCCCATGGGAACATAAAATCGGGATAAAAACTATCCTGTGTTAATCCATCATCCAGGTTATAAACTATCTGTGTACCAAATTTTAGCCAAATCCGTTCTGTGGTTTTTGCGTGAAAGAGTAACAAACATACACTCATACATCCTCACAAACTTTCGCATTTATGATATTAGTAGGATTCATTTGAATTGTATTCATTCTATAAGTTATGGCCTTTTATAAAATTAGAATTTATTTTAGCTTGTTACTTTTAAACATTAAATTATATGAGGTGCCTTATAAAAAAAAATACTTAAAGCACTAATAAACTAAAGAAACTGTTTTCATGCAGCATCATTTATTGAGAAAACATCTTATATAGGAATATACAATAACTGTATTATTGCGTTCTTGTATGATGTTTTCTCAAACAAAAGAATATTCATCATTGTGTCTTTTATGAAACAAATAAATGTACCTTTAATTCATGCATGTTCATTAGAGCATTTAACAATCTGAAATTCAATAACCGAAGTGGCGAGCACTTGTCATTTTAGGTCAATTAGTTTACTTCAAGTTTTAATGATTAATTGTGTTAGTCTTAACAAAAACCAATCAAAGAGCAAGTTTTTGATGCAAAAGGGTTCTTCAAACAAACAAAAAAAAAAAACAAATTATTGAAAAATAACTATTAGCACAGACAAAGTTTTATTTTATTGCTTGGTTAAAAAGATAAACAAACCATACATCTATTAGTGTGCCGCCGAAACTCAGCAAGGCCGCCTCTAAATACAGATGAGTCAACATCTCAACGACTACGTAAAAATAGTTTTCTTATTCGAATTTTAAAATGTAGGTAGGCATGTTATGAAAGGTTAGTGAGCATAGAGGTAGGTTATTGTTTAACTAAACAATCAGTGTACTAACCAAAGCTCTCTGTCAGTTTTAGCATAACCCCTCCGATATGCATGTCTCCCTTTACGACCATAGTCCGTTTCTCGTTCAGATCCGTCACGTAGATCGTGAGGTTCCACGACCCATCGCCAACGACTTCACCGTCCGCCAACATGTTTCACAAGTTCTTTTACACTTCACAATAAATTAATGTCACTTCCGAAGAAGCATCGCGAGTTGTGACCACAAAGATAAAAATTATTGACGCACGTCCAACAAGTTCGGTAGACTTCAATCAACTGAATTGGTGTTGCCAACCAACTTGTGCACATATCATACCAAAACCAAACATGTCAAAGTCAAAGCATTTAAAAAATGTCAAAACTTGCCAGACTTTAACCCGACTTTACTTGAATTGAATTATACAGTGTGTCCGGGCACGGGTTAGCGATATTTGAAGGGGATATTCTAGGCTCTTTTTCATCGACAAAAATGCTTTAAAAAAAATTCTTACTCCAAAACTTCGCGAATGGCAGCCATTTTATTTTTTGATCTGTCGAACTGGGGTATGTACAATAAAATTCAAATATCTTTAAATCCAAGAGACCTACATTCATGCAAATGACTTTATTGCAAAGTTAAACGTTGAGGCTTATCAAAAACTTACGAAAGTTTTCTAAATAATATGTAAAAATAACCAAAACACATGGGCAAACACGAAATTGTACACAAAAATTACTGAATAATTTCATATTTTTAACTCTAGCTCGATAAGTACCCCTGAATTTTGCTAGGGTTTTTGCATTAAATTAAAAGTGTTTGAGATAGGCTATAAAATGATATCAAAATTATCACTCTACGTTAAGTATCTTAGGAGTTATTCTCACTTGAACATCACCCTTCCTTAGCGCACGTACCCCAATATTACAGGTGTCGCATTCTTTGGGCGAGCTAAATCGTTCCAACGAATATTTCAGCTGGTATTATTGACCACCATAATCCATAAACTGAAATGGTAATTTTTTTTTTTTTATGAAACCACTTCTTGGAATTATTGCTGCGGGGCGAGACGGAAGGGTGATGTTCAAGTGAGAATAACTCCTAAGATACTTAACGTAGAGTGATAATTTTGATATCATTTTATAGCCTATCTCAAACACTTTTAATTTAATGCAAAAACCCTAGCAAAATTCAGGGGTACTTATCGAGCTAGAGTTAAAAATGTGAAATTATTCAGTAATTTTTGTGTACAATTTCGTGTTTGCCCATGTTTTTTGGTTATTTTTACATATTATTTAGAAAACTTTCGTAAGTTTTTGATAAGCCTCAACGTTTAACTTTGCAATAAAGTCATTTGCATGAATGTAGGTCTCTCGGATTTAAAGATATTTGAATTTTATTGTACATACCCCAGTTCGACAGATCAAAAAATTAAAATGGCTGCCATTCGCGAAGTTTTGGAGTAAGAATTTTTTTAAAGCATTTTTGTCGATGAAAAAGAGCCTAGAATATCCCCTTCAAATATCGCTAACCCGTGCCCGGACACACTGTATATTTATTCGAATAGACGACGTTTTCATAGAAATGTAGACAACACAAAAATAAATTAGGTTGCGAAAGGCGTCAAAACAATAGATAAAAAAAATAGATTGGTGTGATGGTGTCTTGGACGATTTCGTGCCACAGCGGCACTGTAGGCCAAAATTAAACCCCTTCTAGACGACACAATTTAATTAGCCGATTTGATTGCCGACCGAATCGGGCACAATCTGATCGTCCATCCACACGTACACAATTAAATCGCCAATTTTAGTTCTGTACTGCTGCCTTTACTGACCTGACTTCTTTTATCAAGATGCATCTTAACAAGAAGCAAAAACTTGAATTGATTTTGGCTTTAACTACAAATATAGATGAAAAAAAAAGAAAATTCGTCAATTAGCGTCCACATCACCCAATTTGATTGGGTAATCTCAAATCGGGCGATATCGACCACCCAATGACCTTGAATTTCATATTTCCGCCCAGACGACCCGATTTGATTGTCAATCTAGTCAAATGGGGATGGCAACTCAAAGCTAATCGTAGATGGCGCTGCGATAGTTGGTCCCTACGTCAGATTACTGTCTACCTTGTACAAAAAACAAACAAGATTTATTGTTAAAATAAACATTGAGTATAAATACAAAACAAATATGGAAAATTATTCGTCAATGCAAGTGCTTATACTAAAAGAGAATTAAGACGCCGCGGTGCATCTACAAGAGGAGAAAAAGTGATTTAATTGAGTGGTAATACATTTGATTTTACAGTAATAAATCCATAATGGGGAAGGCAAGTGTCAAAGTGAAAATGACAGTTTGGTCCCCAAAGAACTGTAAAATCAAAGGAATTTTCAGAAAAAAAAACATTTATTGATGTAAAATGACTAGATGTTGTGTAATAAGCTGTAAAAATGATGGAATACACTTTTCAAAATAATATCTACTTTTCTTTTGGAGGTTATGTACCAGTATTGCATCGCTCGAAAATCGAAGAATTATCACCTGGAACGAGTTTTGTAATAGTTGTGGTGTTAAGAAATTAAATATATTGTGATATTTCTCGAATCTAAATAGAAAAAAAGGTTAAAATTACTGACTTAAAACATTATGATATTTTATCAAAATAGAAAGTCAAAAGCAGCATTATATTCTTGATAAAGGAGAGGACAGGTAAAACATACCTAAACTCAAAAATTGAAACCTCAACTACAAGTAATTGTGGATTTATTACGGTAAAATCAAATGTATAACCACTCAATTAAATCACTTTTTTTCTCTTGTAGATGCGCCGCGGCGTCTTAATTCTTCTTTTGGTATATAGTACTTGCATGGACGAATAATTTTCCATATTTGTTTTGTATTTATACTCAATTTTTATAACAAATAATCTTGTTTGTTTTTTTGTACAAGGTAGACGTGGGGACCAACTATCGCAGCGCCATCTACGATTAGCTTTGAGTTGCCATCCCCATTACTTGTAGTTGAGGTTTCAATTTTTGAGTTTAGGTATGTTTTACCTGTCCTCTACTATAACAAGAATATAATGCTGCTTCTGACTTTCTATTTTGATAAAATATCATAATGTTCGTAATTTTACCCCTTTTTTCTATTTAGATTCGAGAAATATCACAATATATTTAATTTCTTAACACCACAACTATCACAAAACTCGTTCCAGGTGATAATTCTTCCGCTAGACGAACCATTTCATGATTTATAGAGCGATGCAATACTGATACTTAACCTCCAATAGAAAAGTAGATATTATTTTGAAAAGTGTATTTGATTGTTTAGTTACGGTATAATCATAGAATTTCATTAATAAACTCAATTAACGGCCTGTCTCGGCTTCGCAAGGCTGGATATTTTTTTATTATATAGCTTTTCCTTAGTTATAATTCAATTTTTGTTCTCAAGGCAGTCACAGCAGCTACCCATTATTTCTTGACAGTGTGAATTGTCGGAAATTTGTATGTTCCATAATCTTTACAGCTTATTACACAACATCTAGTCATTTTACATCAATAAATCGTTTTTTTTTCAGAAAATTCCTTTGATTTGACAGTTCTTTTGGGACCAAAATGTCACTTGTCACTTTGACACTTGCCTTCCCCATTGGGCGAAAAATTGTGTCGTCTGGTAGGGGTTTTAGGATGTGCAATAAAATTAGTCTTGAAATAACCAAACTGATTAAATTAAGTTTTTTGGTTTTGTTTCGTTTAAGTTGTTTTGATCATTGGTTTTTTTTTGTTTGTTAATCTTTGATATTATTATTACCTACCTATGCATTTTTATCTGTAAGACGTAGATCTCTATTATCTATAATATAATGAGATCATAACATGATAGCAGTAGGAGCAGCGCAACGTAGTTTCAGGCGATCGCATTCGACATTTTTTATAGAAATACAATAAACCTCATAGTTTGGGCAACACTGCTGCTTTGGCATTATTCTGCACAGAATAATGCCACATGGCATTATTGTTTATGGTGATTGCTTCGATGTAGCCCGCGAAATTCAAATTTTTTTACGTTTTTTGCAATTTGCAGGCCAGTGACATGTTGTAACTTTATAAATATTTGTGTTGCGCAAATAACAAGTATAATTTTAAATATAAAAAATATCAAAAAACTCGCTCCATCAGCTCTCACATAGAAAAGGTGCATCGTAGTTAGATTTCGGAGATTTTAACATGATGCACCTTTTCTATGTGAGAGCTGATGGAGCGAGTTTTTTGATATTTTTTATATTTAAAATTATACTTGTTATTTGCGCAACACAAATATTTATAAAGTTACAACATGTCACTGGCCTGCAAATTGCAAAAAACGTAAAAAAATTTGAATTTCGCGGGCTGGTTGGAGCATCCCCCTTATGTAGTGATGTGAGGTGTTTTGAGTCAACGAGTGTTGCACGATAATGCCTGCCCTTAAAACCGGAAGTCGCCACTGTCTTCGCGCTACCAGCTCTTTGAATGATTTTATTTTATTTATTTTTTTACTTATTACGTTAGTTTTATGGCACAATAATAAATCTAACAAACCTGCGGTCTTTGTTTACATCAAATATCAAAGATTTTAAAACGCTGTCAGAAATAAAATTTTTAGTTCCGTTTCAATCCGTTCTGGCCAAGCTGTACAAAATATTAATAATATATAATTATGTTATGGTTACGCTCACAACTCGTCTCATTAGCTATTTCGTCTCTTTCCCTATTACGTCTCATTCACTAACACGTCACCTTGTGCATCTGGTCATTTTTATTAACTCGTCTCGTGCTCTGTTTCGTCTCTTTCCCAAGTCGTCCGACGCTTATGACGACGTACAGTCAACGTCAAAGATATCGGGAAGAACAGACTGTAGGTATAAAAAGATCGGGCTCGCCGCATTCGCGGCGGTAAGACCCCTCTTTGAGGAGTGGCTGGAGAGGCGTCACGGCGTCCTCACCTTCCGTCTGACGCAGGTCCTCACCGGGCACGGATGTTTCGGGAGGTTCCTGTGTCGTATGGGGAAGGAAGAAACGTCTGGGTGTCACCACTGCGAGGATCGCCCAGAGAACACGGTGGAGCATCAGCATGATGACGGGCCCCCCCTCTAGAGGGCCGACGCCAGCCGGGGTCGCGGGACTTATCTCATTATCGTGACCCCGGAACATAAAGGGCTATTGAAGGACACCGTGGCTTTTAGTCAACACAAGTCTGACAGTCCCTCCCGCCCTGTCCGGGATGGGAGGACTCATTTGATGATTTTACTACCCTAAAAAAAAACTAGTACAATAAATCAAAAGTAAACTGGCTAAACCGCGGCGAAGCCAGTTTGTAATACAGATGAAAAACTACGAAAAACAGATTGAGACAAGTATATTGATGTGCATGTCTGTACATATGTGTCGGACGAGTTGGGAAAGAGACTAAATAGAGCATGAGACGAGTTAATGAAAATGACCAGATGCACAAGGTGACGTATTAGTGAATGTGACGGAATAGGGATAGAGACGAAATAGCAAATGAGACGAGTTGTTAACGTAACCATACTAATGACGGATTTGTAACTGATAGTTTGCAAAGCTACCAAACAACTCGCCTAAGTGAGTGCCACAATGTTTATCGTAACCTTGCGTAACTTTCCCAACACTAGATTTCATTGACTCGTGAAGTCGTGAAGAAGAATTGACATTTGTCAAGCTCAACAGCAACAGCTTGTTGCTGTCAAGTGTTCTCAGTTCTCGAATGATATTGTTTTATTTGGTGTAAAATTTACCACAAAATTGCATGCAGTAACTAATGAATAACAATATCGCCATTATTGCCAATATATTAAACTATCCTTATGAACAACAAAGATAAGAGAAACTCAAAAGAAATGGTTGCTTCGAAGAATAAAAATAAAGGTAAGTGCATTTTGTATTTATCATTTAGATAAGCTAGTGTTTTCATGATGCCTAGAGATACTGGTGGGATAGATAATGAGTGTCGTTTATTTGCCTTTGATTTTGAAAATCAATCTTTTCAGTAATATCCTGTTCAACACCTGAGCATCGATCAGAATCACCATCTAGGGACAGTGATTCCATCTGTGACTCGGAGGCCGCAAGCCCGGTCCCCTTTTATTGCACACAAGATGGGGCAGAAGGAGAGACGGATGTCGTTTGGAACTTTTACACACCAAAATCAGAGCATGCAGCTAAATCTCGAATCAAAAATTCTACCCCAGTTAGTCGAAAGTCAAAAAGAACAATAAAACCTAAAGTAAATGAAAGACTCCCGCCTAAACGAAGAGCACTAAAACAAACTTCTCACAAAAAGACTGAATTATTTCAAGAACTGATAGAACTAAATCAAAATTTAATTGAGTTGATGTCAGAAAAATCGCAAAATACAATATGTCCAGAAAAAGTGAATTCCGGAAGTGAAGATGACTTTATGACTGAGTCACCAGAATTCTCACCCAAAGCTAGAGTGAGAAGTAATTCTCGATGTTTAAGAAGAAATGTGTTGAGCTCAAACTTTGTGAAACCAGACCCAGAAACTGCATTGGAATCAGATGATTCTATGAATGAGTGCCTTATAAAAGCCAGTCAGGTTGTAGAAGAAAACATCCTTAATGAAGTTCCACCAGTGAAAAGGCCTTGTTATGAAAAAAATACGAAAAATACAGTTATAAAACCAGATCTTCCTTCTAATTTCAAAATGGACCATGATTCTATGGATGCCATACTGAACAGTATAAAATTAGAATCACCAGTTGTAAAGAATGTGAAGAAGTGTTCTTCTACACAGTTGAATAATGATTCCTTTGATAGTTTGGTTGGCAACTTGAATGATAGTGCACTGGATAGGCTAACACAGATGCCAGCGAAAATGGATACATCAAGAAGAAAAAATAATTTACAAAGTCCAAAAGACGGAAATAGTTGGACAATAAAAGAGTTAATTGTCCATGAGAGTAGTCCGTCTTCTAAGTCTATATTTAGCCGTCATAATTCAATGCCTGTGTCTCCATCAGTGACGAATAAGAATGTACCATCAACAAGTGGAATGGTTTTTGGGAGGTATAATTCCATGCCTTTTGGCAAAGAGGCAGAAGACGCAGCAGGTAATATCTTAATTAATTATGATAAGTATTATTTATTTATACAAAGTAGTAATTTTATAATTAATAAATTGATGACTGCCTTAGAAGGACATGTACTTAAGTAAGGATTAGGGTGAGGTTTTTTAGTACTGAATAAAATCTCACCCAAATAGTATGAAGGGATTGTAGCAGGTGACATTTTTACTGCCTTATTCAACCAACATTACTTACTGTTGGTGAAAAAAAAACAATGTACCCAGACTTACTACTAAATTGCCCATCAGTCTGTCTTGAACAACTATTATGATCAATACTTAGAGATGTATGAGAAATGGAATTTGCCCACAGTTGGCACACTGGGCTCGAGTGACTGACTGCTGTTCTGCTTGTCGCTAGTTCAATAAGTAGTTGATAATTTAAAGATATAGATCCCGGGATGTAATGTACATTAATATACATTATAGCTGCTGTGTGTGAAGCCCTTTAGTGTGGGGGACTTAAAACAAAAATATTAAAATTCTGTATTTCTTGTTTCAGCTCTAGGCGATTCTCCGATAAGGTGCACCCCAGAGGAAATAAAAAAGAAGCATCAGCTTGCAAGAGAAAAATTGCTGGCTAAAAGGCTTCTACCATTCACATCTTCACAGAAATCTACTCAGACTATACCTAGTACCCAAAATAGTCAACAATTCTTGCCAAAAATTCATGAAGAAACTGGAGTTCCTAAAAAATTACCAGAGACAATACTGCCGAAGAAAGCTCAATTTCAACCAAAAGTTGCCAGTAGCGTTTTCAATGTTCAAAATAAACCTATTCAAAAAACCAATATTAGTGCTGTAGATCTGAAGTCAATAATCGAGAAGAAAAGGCAAGAAGCTCTGATGAAATTAAGACGCCGACAAATTCAAAGCAAGTGATTTCATTATTTGATAACTTTATTGTAATTAAAATTATGTTTTTGTTTGATTTATATTTTTAAATAAGACAAGTTGTGCCTATTTTGTAATTTTAAATATAGCCACGTGATAAATACCATTTAAATAAAAACGAATAATCAACTGTTGTATTTTATTTAAGTTCCTTCTTTAGTTAATTATTCACCTGAAGAAAAAAACAAAATAACGACCAAAATATTATTTCAGCTTTTAAACGAACATCATTCAGTTCCTTAATTGAGTTGATGGGTTTTATTTATTAATTTATCAGTAATTTCTACAAAAAGGTGTAAGAGGTCAATAAAATAGGAAATAAAAATTATTTAGATTCCAGTGATTTCATAATGGTAATGAAAGGAAACACAACCCATGTGTCAGATTAGATAAATAAAAAAAAAGTTGTAATGTCACGTCATTGTTATTTGTCAAAATTGTCATTGTCAGTCAGTTTATTATTTTGTAGGTTGTGAAGTAAATTGAATTGAATTTCTAGCTATTTATTGAATTGATTACTTGTAAAGATAAATTTAAATCACTGAGATTCATGTTCAGAGAAAAAGCGACTACTCATCACATGTAGATAAGTACGAAATATTGTAACGAATCGAAATAAAACCAAAAAAATGGCACTGAATTACGTTAGACGATTCGCACAAGCTGCGTGTTCGATTTCGAGTAGATCTAGTAATATCCAGAGACTGATAAGCACCAGTCAACCTCTTAAAATTGGTATGATACCGATAGTTGTTGAGCAAACAGGTCGAGGTGAGCGTGCATACGATATTTACTCGAGACTCCTTCGCGAACGTATCATTTGTTTGATGGGACCTATAAACGACGACATAAGTTCACTGATCGTTGCTCAGCTACTTTTCTTGCAGTCAGAATCAAGTAAAAAGCCCGTGCACCTCTACATAAACTCTCCTGGGGGAAATGTAACTGCTGGGCTGGGTATATACGATACGATGCAGTATATAACGCCGCCCGTGGCTACGTGGTGTGTTGGACAAGCTTGCAGCATGGCATCATTACTTCTGGCTGCAGGAGCACCTGGCATGAGACATGCTCTTCCGAACTCCCGTATCATGATCCACCAGCCATCTGGTGGAGTGAGAGGACAAGCTACAGATATACAGATTCAAGCAGAAGAGATATTGAAGCTTAAGGCACAAATAAATTTGTTATACGTTAGACATACAGGGTTACCCTTGGAGAAAGTGCAGACTTCAATGGAAAGGGATAACTTTATGTCTCCTGTTGAAGCGAAGACCTTTGGGCTGATTGACAATGTTCTTGAGCATCCTCCATCACATGCTATGGAGCAGCAGTGTGCCAAAGGTGCTGCAGCTGCACCCGCATCACCTACAAACCCAGTTGATCCCTTGTCACCGGGATCAGCTCCTGTGAACCCTGCTCTCGTTTGATCTGAAAGACTAGACTAAAAGTACTTCTCAACATCGGCAACTGTACTAATTATGGTGAATTCAGTGCTAGACTCTTGTGGTGATAATTGAACATTATTTACTCATTGTTGTTATAGTAAATTGTATTTTATATTATAGTAATAGTTTAATTTTCAAATATTCCTTCTTTTTTGTGCATGCAGTTTCAAAATAGTCTGATCATCTGTTTAATCAATTTTTTCTCAACACTTTTTTTGGGGCACTATGAACAGTGTGTGTGTGTTCATCAAAATGCTGCAGGTCTAAAACTGACATCTTAGCAAAGTTGTTTTCTTCCAAAATAGTTCTTTAAAAATTATCTATCTACTCTATTGCTTGAGAAATTCAAAAGAATATTCTATTTAACGAATTTTATTGCAATTTCGTTAGCAACATAGTTAATAAAATGGACTTAGTCTCTGTGAGTTCCCATTCTTATTCTTACCTACCAGCTACTGCAAGACAGACCCGTGGGGAGCCTGCAAAGTCTGGCGAAAATGAGACTGAAGAAGCTCAACTAAAATTTTTGGAGAAGAAATTTGGATAAAGTAGAAGACATTTACCCAGAAAGGAGTGGGGTAGAGGGTAGACGAGGTAAAACAAAAACAAGAAGGTTAAATAATATTTTTATTAAGTACTTAACTATTCTTTCGGGCATGCGGGCAGCGAGTAAAGGGCAACTCGCTGCCCGACCATGGACCATGCCCGGGTCGACGGCGCGTTGTGTTTCACGCGCGCCTCAAAGAGCGTCAGCATAATGAAGGGCCCCTCCTCTAGAGGGCCAAAGCCTGCCGGGGTCGCGGGACTTATCTCGTGACCCCGGAACATAAAGGGCTATTGAAGGACACCGTGGATTTTAGTCAGTACGAGTCTGACAGTGGGTGGGAGGACTCATTTGATAATTTTACCACGTAAAAAAAAAAGTACCTACTTATCTATTCTAACTAAAATTGTGACTCGTGGAAAAAACAGAGGGTGGCTTTGGCCCAAATGTGGGACAGCAACCTGATTAAATATAACTTGAGTGAAACTTTATTCTCAATCTTTCAAGTGTTTGGCAGTATAGCCGTTCAGCATGATTTTGGATCCAGTTGTAGTAGTATGTGAGTTGTGACATTGGTGTACACGCTCAATGCTGGCAATCTTCTGGACCTAAATGAAACTACACCTAGTTGTATGTAATCCTTCGTGATGAAAGCACTTCCAGAGTCACCGCTGTGGAAAAACAAAATTGATAAGTAATAAAAGCCTTAACCCACAGAGCGCGACTCGTCCCGGCGACACGATCTGGCGATGCGATCTAATCGTATGTGATATCTGTAAAGACAGAACGCGATGCGAACTGATGCCAGCAGTGAGAAAGCACATATGGACATCCATAGGTTACAGAGATCGCATCACTACTTTTGTTTAATAAACCAAAGGATGCAAACCAGTGAAACTCCTGGTAGTAGCCTGTAGCTTCCGCACTTTGACTTTGCTAAGAAAAATAACAATCTCTACTAGTTTGTTTGGTTGGATTCGCTAATCTCAGGACATAGTGATTCGAATCGAAAACGTATTTTGTATTGGATAGTCTATTTACCGAGGAAGGCTACAAAACATTACGCTACTACCAATCAAACCAAAAAATCCAAACGATCTGCGTCCTCTATGAGTAGCTTGCGGTCTGAGATAGTGGCGACGTGTTCTACGTTTACTTTTTATTTGTACATTCACGTTCATAATGTGCACAGTTAGCAAAATTGAAATAAGGTGTAAACCGGCCGCACCTCTCTTTGTGTGTCGACGTAGGACACGTCGCCACTATCTCAGACCGCAAGCTATACTCATGGAGGACGCAGATCTGTTTAGATTTTTTATAATTTCGCTTGTCTTAATAATTCTCCGTAGAAGGTAAAATTAAAAGGGTTAAAACAGTCATAAGGTTAACCATCGTTTCTGTAAAAAGTCCGTTGTTGAAAGGGTCAATTGATGAAACGGACTTAAATGAATCGTCCTGTCGGCGAAAAGTCCGTGGTTGAAAGTTCCGTCGATGAAATGGACATAATAAACGAATCGTCCTTTTGGCGAAAAGTCTATAGGTGAAAGTGTCTATCTGTGAAACGGGATAAATGAATCGTCCTGTCGGCGAAAAGTTCATAGGTGAAAGTGTCTATCTGTGAAACGGGATAAATGAATCGTCCTGTCGGCGAAAAGTTCATAGGTGAAAGTGTCTATCTGTGAAACGGGATAAATGAATCGTCCTGTCGGCGAAAAGTTCATAGGTGAAAGTGTCTATCTGTGAAACGGGAATAAATGAATCGTCCTGTCGGCGAAAAGTTCATAGGTACAAGTGTCTATCTGTGAAATGGGAATAAATGAATCGTCCTGTCGGCGAAAAGTTCATAGGTGAAAGTGTCTATCTGTGAAACGGGAATAAATGAATCGTCCTGTCGGTGAAACGTCCAATGATGAACCGGTCGTCGGAGAATGTTTGCAGAATCCTAATGCCGCGTACAGATTTGCGAAACGTAGCATGCAATGCCTAACATGAAAGGAGCATTTCATAAGTGTGGACGCAGGGCGCGCACGAACCGAGCATGTACGTGTTCGCATCTGTTCCCAGTATGCGCGCGGCGAACATAGTTCAGTCTGTCGAGAACAAGGCGTCCGTAGTACAGACACACACAACCCGTCCACACTGACGCTCCGTGCACAGTGCACACTGCGAGGGTGCGCGCCCCTTTGCGTTCGGCGAAAAAACCGACAAATGGTGGACCGCGGCGCGCACGAGTTGTAATGCTCTATTCGCGCGCGTAGTTTGCGCGGTTCGTGCGCGCAAGGCGTCCACACTATGGGAATTCTATTACATTGCATGATACGTTGCGACAATGTGGACGGCAAATTCTTTCATTGCGTGTTACATTTCATGTTACATTGCGTAAGTCTGTACCCGGCACAATAGGAGCCGAGCAGCCGGCGTGAAATCACGGGGAACAGCGAGTTTATCACATGTTCTCCGATCTGAGAGCACACACGTGCTGACCTTATTTTTTGTGACGCTACTTTTAGATGTTTCAGAAGATCTGGTCTTTCTTCCTAAAATAGTAAATGTACCTACATTTTACTTCAAAGGTGATTTTATTGCTATTTCACCAACCTGATGTTGATTCTACTTGTTATGTAATCGTTTAATTTTGGCTGTTATTATCGCTTCCCTATTTGTGATTAGTTTTTCTAATAGGTTAAAGGTACAATCATGCAAAGGCATTTTTTTAAGCGTGGTAAAATCATCAAATGAGTCCTCCCACCCAGGGCGGGTCGGGAGGGACTGTTAGACTCGTACTGACTAAAATCCACGGTGATCATCAATAGCAATTTACGTCTTAGGGTCACGGTTTTCTGATGAGATATTCCCGCGACCCCAAACTTATACAGTATGCGGTCGCGCTTAACTAACCTTACGTAACCGTGACCATAAAATAATTAAGTAAAAAGCACATTAGCTTTCTGCTCTCTTTCTCCATATAAACTTTTTTGTGTGTCGAACATGGGCGCGCCAAAGTTCACCTAAAATTTAAACTCCGATCATCGGAAACCCGAAAATTGTATTCCTAACATTTTTAATCCTAATGATCACAACTCCTAATTGCACTGTCACTAATGTTCATAATTCCGAATCATTCGACTTCATAATGTCGGTAGCAATAAACATCTATTATACTATTATTTGTTTTCCTATATTTTCTCAACATAACCTTCTTTTACACTATTATTCAAAGTCATATCTTTTTTGTTTAGATTTATTTTTATTTTGTTGGCATATTAGCACGTATACTTTAGGAAGTGCTTGCTTCGCACTCACTAATTATATGAATTGTTTTTTTTATTAGTTAAAGCGTCTTCTTTAATTTTATTTAATGCGGTGTGTACCTGAAAAGATATCCATACGTTAGGTTAGGTTAGAACTGTGACCAGCTACTCGAGTCGAGTGAGCAAAGCGAGCGGTGCCGCGGCAGCGACCGGCGAGCGCAACCTGGAAATTTGTCGCCAGTATTTTTTTCATAGTGACCCCAACACGACACTCTGACCAAAAACGACTAGGGGCATCCCGACTCGGACAGGTTAGGTTAGAAGGGGATGGCGGGTCTGAAAGATTTTGTTTATTTTTTTTTAAACCACCCAGAAGCCGTCGAATTTTTTCGACATTTTACTTTATTTAGTTTGACTAAATTGTCGACATTTTACTGGATTTAGTTTGACTAAATCCAGTAAAATGACTAAATAAAAATATCACCGTAATAATGTTTAGGGATAAAAACGTTATGATAAAAAACAGTAGGACTTTCAATATGTTTACAATAACGATATTATTGATAACAATTTTCGGAAAAATGAGTGTTATGAACATCGCAAGTAGCACTACAAAAAGTATGAATAAAAACTTTAGGATGAAAAATTTTAGGAAGAGTGATCATTCGGATTACAAATCGTTAGGAAGAACAATTTCGGGTAAACAACTTTAGGTGAGCCAATATGGACCCGTCGAGCATACTCTTCCATCCGCTTAATTTTTTTTTTAAAAAGGTGTAAGTACCTTCAAAACAAAGTTTTTGTTTTAACTCACGTCTATGATTCCCCATCCAGCTACATCACCATATCGCACGTTTGGAAACTGTGGACTGATGATAATCCTCTTAATATTGACTCCTAAATATAAACTCCTCTTGAGTCCAATCAGTGCTATACCGTGAGCACTTGTTGCCTCGTCATATTCTCCATGGAGTTTTATTATTCCAACTTCTCGTTTTGATTCAACCTGCAGAATTGATGATTTTAATAATGGATGTTTGTTACTCTTTACGCAAAAACTACTGAACGGATTTGGTATCTACCCTCACATATTATAGTTTTAACTTGGATTAACTCATGGGATAGTTTTTGTCCCAATTTTATGTTTCATTGAGATAATTTTCGAATTGTAGCGGGCGAATCTGCTGGCAACAGCTAGTTTTAGATAATAAAAGTGGATTTACTAACATCAGTTACATAGCATGGGTATGGGTAGTTATTATTGGCAGTGAATTCTAATCTAACATTATAAATAACTGGGGTGCTATGACAGGAAACCTCCACGTGCGCCCGTGGACTGGAGTTCCCTCTCGGATACGTCCGGGGGGAAGACCAGTTTTTCGGGCCGGTGCACCCTGGGATGCGGCCAAAAACTCTTCCTTAGGCACTGTGTGCCTAAGGGGTCTCTTTGCCCGTATGCGAATAGCCTGTCGTGTGGACGCTCCAACGCGTGTCCCTCTGATTAGCAGAGGGCACAGCGGTGGAGCGGGCTTGCGGACGGTGAGTTATGGGTAGCTCGCGGTCCGACCAAGGACCAAGCCCGGGTCGGTGGCGCGTCGTGTTTCGCGCCAAATGCCTGCTGGGGTCGCGGGTTTTTTCTTAACCCAGGTTACCGTGGCCCCGGAACGTAAAGGGTATAGGAAGGAACACGGGTGGATTTTAGTCAGTAAGAGTCTGACAGTCCCTTCCGCCCCACCCAGGGCGGGAGAACTCATTTGATGATTTTACCACCTAAAAAAAAAAAAAACATTATAAATAACTGATTGTGTTATTTGTTACGCGCCAGAACGGCTGAACATATCTTGTTAATTGGAACTTGGAAAAATGGTTGTACGAATAAGTACTTCTATTAGATATCTTTCGAAGCGGTACTTATTACATTTTCGTGGAAACAGCCTTACAGTCTGTAGTACTGTATCTACTTAATCATCTGCACGCATCGGATTATAAGATTCTGAGAATAAAGCTCCATTTAAACATGGTAGCACGTGAGCACTTCAAATTGAATCCATTTAACCATCCCAGAATTATATTTACAGATCAACCTGAACTAAGTTTTCATGTCCCGCGAAAGCTTCTATCAAATGCTCAGGATTATCAACGTCACAAACGTCCACGCAATGTGCCGCAGTGAGGAGAATGTCTTGATTGAGGACCGAAGCACCACAGATCCAGAGCTTTGAGCAGTCTATAGCTAAGTATATACAATGTGGGTATTGCTCTATAGTCGTATAAACGCCACCGACTATGAAAGGCTCCATTTTAGACTTACTACATCTCACCACAAGCGAAAGAATGATGTGTAACTTGTTTGAAAAAGACATTATGATTGTTAAGCCTTAATGTAGGCTGGGTTATTAAACTTTATCAGTTTTAATTTTCGTTTATGATCATTATAGGCTCTCGTCTGCTTATTAGGGATATCAAAATTGCGCGATTCGATTGGATTTTTTATTACTAGCTGCTTTTCAAGGCTGCTCTGTATGGCCAAACACGTTTCATGTCTCGCGGGAATAAGAACACTTGTAGGCGCATTAAACAAGATGTTTGAAAACACATATTCACGAAAACGATATTTTTAAACATGGAAAGAATGAGGTAAGTTTTGGTAAAGGCTCCAGGCGGCTGGCAGGGACGGATTGGGTCGTAAAGGCCCGGGTGGGGGTGGCTCACATGTCCTGGTTTTTGTCCTCCGTTCAGAAATACCGAAACTAGTTTCCGGGATGGCACGCTCAGGTTCAGTAATTTTAAGAATTTTTCTACTAATTTTTTTTTTTTTTCTGTATTTTTGAGTGAATTTTTGTACAAGAGGTGCGAAAATGGTAGTGTGAATACTTACACTATATCCTCCTAGTCATACTGGCATGACAAACTAGTATGGCCATGAGAAAACAGCGGTACTATCTGATCGGGTTTAAATTTAGGTCACAAGAGCTTAGGTAGGATGGGGCGCTAGTCAGTCCAGGTTCTTGATCCTACAATTACCATTTTGCTTATGGCAAACCCAGCTAGCTAGGCCCTGGGGCCCGGCTGGCAAACACATTTTCGACTGCTGCCGCTGCTGCCTTTACTATAGTCCGGCTTTTACGGACTGTGTTCAGCAGTGCTCAAAATTTTCAGCCGTTGCTTGATTTCACCTAAAGTGCTTTTTTTTAATGGAGTCAATGGGTGATAAATAAATAAATGACTCAATGCACGAATATACGTAATAGCTACCTCAATTCAATTCATATAAACACGTCATTTTGATATCAGTGACACTCGAGATAAAATTGAAATAAGTTTGGTATTTTACGAAAAAACAGCTGCAGGTACTTAGATGTTTTATGCTGCGGCCAGACTATGCTCCTCGCGCTGCTCATCGCTCTGCTCCTCGCGCTGCCGTGATTTGCCGCGATGTTGCCCTCTCTGCCCACACACTGCTCTACTCGCGCAATTAATCGCGACGCTCCTCACTTGTCATTTGCCTTGGTGAGACAATGGACGTTGAAACGGTGGCAGCGTGCGCGCTATGCATTTTTAGTATTTAGCTAATTATATTAATTTAATAAAAAGAAATATGTAGTAAAAAGAAATATGTAGTAAAAATTTATAAACATTAAAGCTTTTTCATTTGACCATTCCACGCTTGGCGACGACATAATTTCTAATTTTACAAACGCGTGCGTCTTGCGCGACCGCTCGATGCGGACTGCGGCCTCGCGATTATGTGGCCAGCCACTCGCACTCGTATTGCCGGTCCTTTGACTCGCGCGCAAAAACCGACAAAAGGGGCAGGACGAGGAGCATGACGAGTAACGTTGCCACACTATGTCTCTGCCTCCTTTCCTCGTTACTTCCCATACCACTCGACGAGTGTGTGGCTGCTCCATTAGGTAAATTAACAAATTCACAAAGGCTGAGGCTTCTTGTTCCAAAACTTCCCTTGTTAGTACTTATGAAAGTAATTTCCCAAAAGTTTACCAGTGAATAAGTCTTGAAGCGTTAACCACAGCCTCACGAGACACGATCTCATAACTCTGGCTGTCCATCAACCTAATTAACTGACAACCCTCCAGCCGAGATTAGAAAAGTTCAATTCGACTTTGCAAAGTCGAGGCTTCCCATGAGTACATAGTTAAATGAAGTATCGTATTTATCTCGAAATATCGATATCAAAATAATGTCAAGTACATAAGTAGGTTTTAGCACTCTCACATCCCAACCTCTTTTCTCTACACGCAAAGCTTTTAGGCATACCTAACACTTATCGCAGTAGACGGCCCCTAATGTAAATTATCATCGAAGCCGTACCGTGAACAAGGTCGCCTTCAAGATGGGGTCGCGCTAAACGGAACAGCATGAATCTAGGTTGTTTCATCAAAAACAATTGTAGAGGCGGCACGGCAAAGTATGGCCTTTCATAATCTGTGAAAAGGCTGGACGTCGTCGAGGGGAGCGTGAATGGTCAGATTGGCGCATGCGCGGGGCTCTGGTCGATACTTGGTGACGTCAGTGACGGTGGGGTCTCAGTACACTCAGTCAGCCGCCGTCGGCCACAGCGCGAACATGTGGTTGCAATGCTTGGCTGCTACGTTGCTCATCGCTGCTGCCGCGTCCCGCGAGGTCTTCACCAACACCTTCCTTGTGCGCTTCAAGCGCTCGGTACAGCACGACGAGGCTCATCAACTGGCGCTGCGCCACGGCTTCGACAGCCTCGGACCGGTGAGTGTTGACCACGTGATTATACGTAAACATAGCCATAGACATCATATTTGCACCAGTATAACTTGATTTATGTCTCCGGAATATCCCTAAGCCTCCTAAATTTTATTGCGGCGAGGTCCTTCATAAATTGACGATGTTTAATAACTGTGATGTGGTTGTTAGATGTTGTGTTGATTATTATGGCTTCGGGCATTGTTGGTTGGTTAATTGGAGTTACGTTAGGGCATTTATTTATGTCCTGCCGTTACTCTTGATTGGTCTTTTGGACAGAGAAAGAGGTTTTAAGAAAAGAGTGCCTACCTAACCTACTCGATAGATTGGTGCGTTATTTACGTGGCGTAGGAGTTATCGACTGATATGATAATCCGTGACGTGTTGCTAACTAGTTGCTATGGTCGTTGTTGGACAACTAGTTGTTGGTACTAACCCTATTATTGCCAAACTACTTATGTGTGTTAGTGCCGGCGGCGGCGGCGGCGCGCGAATCGCTCGCTACCACCGCATGTAAACATTGTTACCGCACCTTTGTATTAGTTTCCTGGTAATAGATTATTCAATTAGGTTTAGCAGTTCCAATAACGTTTGTTTGATATAAATAGGTATTATATGATGTGTATTCATTCTAACAGGTCTTATTATGTAATTCTATCGTGAATAAGAGAGATTGCAAGCACAAACAGGTAACGTAAGTTTTTTTCTCACGCTTTTTTGTTTGTAGAACTTGTAAAAGAAAAACTATTTCTGGTGAGTAATGGCAGGTAGAAGTAGAGAAAAGATTAAACACAAATAATTTTTTTTTCTTAATATACGTGCTCTGAAAACAGTTGCTCAAAGGGGAATACCTCAAAAACAGCCCTACCGTTAAAATATCTTTTCTTTGAAAAAGGAAAGAAAATATTGAATGGAATCAGACAAAATTAGAGTACAGTAAGTATGTTTCCACGCTACCGTCAAATTGAACTTCAATACCTATTCGTTTCTTCGGCATTATTATTATAAAATATAAAAAAAAAAATTGTAGCGCACCAGTATGGGGAACGGGGTCCTGGCTACTAGTGGTCAGTGTTCTTGAGCCTCCTAACGGCTCTTGTCCGGAAGTATTCCGGACACGGGCAGCGCCTTCTGAATCAAGCTGCCAAGCGAGAGCCTCCTCAGATGCCATTAGCCGCGTGACTATCAAACCAAATGAAATTAATTATTTGGTAAATCATTTATTTAAACAAGGTTTAAAAACTAGAATTGAAAACTGTTCCTGTCATTTTCTGATTCTGAAAAAAACTATACGGTCAGGTTTACTCCGATATAGTGTTTGGATTGAAAACATTGACGCAAACGAAGTCACGCGAAGTTACTCGTCATGAACTAGTTGTTTTTAAACTTTACGTTACACTCTATCTCAACTTTAAAACTCTGAATGTTGCCTTTTTCTGTACTTTCAACAAATGCAGTTTGGAAAACTAGATTCTAAATCGAAGTATTTTTCTACTAGGTACTGAACGAAATAAAAGGCGAATTGAACCTGCCCGAATTTACATGTCGCAAAGAATCTAAACGGAACTTAAATTCGAACAGTTTTAGAATCGAAATTACAACTTTTTATCTGTATTATTACCATAAGCGGCGGCTAACACAATTTTATTACTTACGTGCAAATCGATTATTATTTTCATATCTAAAACTGCTCTTTGCTTATTTATACCATTATTTCTGGCAATTAAGGTTTATGACATATTAACTCTAGTTACGTTTGTGCATTAAATTTAAGAAGACACGAGTAACTTATAAAAATGTTACAATTGAAATGCCAGTTTAGGTCATAGGTCGTGCAATGTAATATAAACGGATAAGGCCATTGCCCAGCAGTAAGCCGATACACGCTAAAAAAAGCTCATAAAAACCGATTTATTCAAAGCCACCCGCAGTTTCAACACTACCCTACATTACCATACACTATGCAACCCATGTAAGTCGGCCATCTTTGTCGCTATTCATAGTACAACGGAACTTAAGACAAACGAGGTCGTTTCCTGAATCCACATTAAGTATTCAGTTTGAATTGCCTAGTAACAGAGTTGTACAACATTGTTGTATTGTTATGGTGGCGCCACTTTCGCTAGGGCCTTAGTCCCATTGCATTTTGACGGTGATGAGGGTCTGCGTGGTAATTTAATTTATACAGGGTGAATTATTCAACTGGGCTTGGATGGCTATATTCGAAACTATGAGGAATATCGAAAAACGAAGAAAACTAATCTCGAGGCCGATTTTGACAAAAACTAAAACTACAACATTGGATTTTAGAAAATTCAATAATACTGGCCAGCAATCGTACTCGCTGATTTTGGATTAAAAGCACACCATTCAAAAGTGTTGCTAATAAGGGTCAAATTCTGGGAAGGAACCATATACGTCAAAATTAAGGAAATCGTACAATTATAAAAAAACTGATCAATCTTCAATACCTGTCTACTAGTTTTTGACTGCGGCTCCAACCGCGTTGAGGAAGGCAGTTGCCTTCCGGAAAAGTACGGAATATAAAAAAAAAAACATCTGCGTAGCTGTTAAGTCGTGGCAGGTCGCGCCTTTACATAATTATATGCATACATATAAGGTGCTTTATTAATATCTGCCAGGGCTTTAATGGGGGGTAGTATTGTGTTTATAGATTACAATAGTGAAGAAATTTCGTACCCCGGAACAGTCAATTCAATTTGAGACAGTAAACAAGTTAAATTAACATTGGCTCTACTCTGCATAACGTGGTTCACAAAAT
Organism: Agrotis clavis; assembly: GCA_954870645.1. NCBI lineage: Eukaryota > Metazoa > Arthropoda > Insecta > Lepidoptera > Noctuidae > Agrotis > Agrotis clavis. The sequence goes on along the minus strand of OX940937.1, from coordinate 15,519,458 downwards.
ACGCACGATGTGTCGCTTCGTCAATGAAAACAACTGCTATCTCTTTCTATCTGTTCTGAGAATGAAAACTGAAATCAGTTGACTAGATTTGTATTTTTATTATACGTATTTTTTTTGTATGAAAGATAAAATGACAAATAATCAATTAATTATCTTTACTATTGTAATCTATAAACGCAATACTATCTCCCATTGCAGCCGTGGCAGATAATAATAAAGCACCTTATATACGTATTGCTATGGATACAATGATAATTCTTACTTGTTTGCTAAACTGTAACAACAAAGCAACTAATAATGGTGATAGATACAAACTACATCAATATTAATCAATTACTTAGTATCTAATGCTGGTATATGTATCTCGTATCATCTACAAAGTAGATAAACACGCTCAAATTGTTTTAAATAATTAATTTTGGATATACCGTTTTCACAGTAGAACTAGAAAAAATTGAGAAATAAGGATAAATAATAAAAAATGACAAATCTTTTTTCTCGTTACAGACGCCAGTACAGTTAGTTTGACAGATAAAGTTAGGTTGATGTGCTGGCATATGTAGGTACATTACAGAATACATAAGTTAATTTAAAAATAGGAGAGAGAAAGAGTTAGAAAGAGAGAGAGAGAGAGAGAGAGAGAGAGAGAGAGATGGAGATAGAGAGAGATAAAGATAAAGATTAAACAATACCTTGTCACTACTTTAATAAGTCAACATTATTTACACTTACTTTATAAAACTTCAATGATGCTCCATTTAGGGATAACAGAACGCAAAATTAAAATAAAAAAGCCTCCCTTCTGGCACAGTCACAGTGGAAGCTTTTCAACCTTGAAATCAGAACAGCTGTGCCGTATGTAAAACAAAACAGATATGGAATTCATACATTTTACATAATATCACACTGTGAAAATATCTTTTGTACGGCATCGCCGAATTGTGCGACGGAAAAAATGGGCCACGATCGTACGAGTATTTTATGTTACTTCCAGCTACGGTTGAGTATAATTTCGAATTGAAGCCTTAAAGGCAAACCTGTAAGGCCCTACAGCCTTCAATGTAGGATAAATTCTAGGAAACTAGGTTCTAATTGGGTCCTAATAACATCTAGCCGTTGAAGTAATGACTTGAAGCCTTTTGTATCTTGTCTAGTGGGTAGTAATAGTTACAAGAGTAAAAGATTTTAAGACGGGGTGGTTCAAAATAGTGTTAAAATCGTTGTCTTTGCATTTTAAACTAACTTAAAAGAGATAATTAAAAAAAACTTATTGTCAAGTCAAAAGTATTCTATTTTTAAAACCTTAAAAATATAAGTCTGTTCATGGCAACATAGCTAAAAAAGGATATTCATTTTACTCTTTTCAATAACAAAACTCTTTTTGGAACAATCAGATCTGTGTGACAGATCTGATTGTTCTATTTTTGAATATCGTTTAAAAAAAACTCGAATAAAAAGCGACATTTAAAATTAAAACCAGCGCGCCGGGCACTAAATATAAAATGAACAAATTGCTGAAGCTCTCCAAATGTAAAAAGTAAAATAAAACGTAATGTAATCTGAAAGAGTTTAATTTCATTTGGGGAAATCATGAGTCCTACTTTATATGAAAGTTTGCCTCGTGATTTACACGCTTCGTTTACCCTTGAACTTGAAATACGCTTGTACGAGTAGGTATTCAGGCACCAACTGAAATATGTTTACATTTTACTTAAATGTTTCTTGCCCATTCTTGTACGCTTTGGAATGGGTAACTTACAATTCTTTCACAAGTCATTATGTTTAGACTGGGAGTGTAGTACTTAGATAAAGAGAATGGGCGTTTTTCCATTAGCCGGCCCGGCACCGGCACCGGCGACGGCGCCGGCGCCGTGCCGGTGCCGGGGAAGCAAGAATATATGAAAATGTATGGCTCGCTTTTCCACTTACCGGCGCCGGCGCCCGGCCCGGCGATGAGTCCTGCCGGCGCCGTCGCCGGCGCCGGGGTAATAAGCTTCCTAGTCGGTGCTGGCCTGGCGTTTTTCAATTAGCCGGCGCCGGCACCGGCGCCGGTGCCGGGGAAGCAAGAATATATGAAAATGTATGGCTCGCTTTTCCACTTACCGGCGCCGGCGTCGGCCCGGCGTTGAGTCCTGCCGGCGCCGTCGCCGTCGCCGGGGTAGCAAGCTTCCCAGTCGGTGCCGGCCGGCAAATGTGCATAATATAATTGCATGTGTATGAATTGTAGCCGTGTGCATGTGTGAGTGCGCAGGCGTGTAGGAGGACGCGGGGCTGAGGGCGTGAGACTCGGTTTATGGCTCGTAATAAGGTTAATTTAGCAATATAATATAATATAATATAATATTCCACAACTATCACACAACGCCATCTAGTCTCAACCTAAGCAGAGCTTGTGTTATGGGTACTAGACAACTGATAAACATACTTATATATTTCTACATACATACATATTATAGATAAATTACACCCAGACACAGAACAAATGATCGTGCTCATCACGCAAACATTTGTCCTGGGTGGGAATCGAACCCACGACCTCCAGCATAGCAGACAAGGTCACTAACCACTAGACCAACAGGCCTGACAATGTGCGACCTCTTTACTTTTGAAAGTCTTATGTCATGTTACTTTGTTTTTAACCCTTGGGGTGCCTGGTGGGTCTGATAGACCCATCACTTTAAAGAATCGTCAATATTCAAATTCGTAACTACCGCCGCTGTGTGCCTGAGTAGCTTCGTGATACAGACTAGCGGCTAGAAGCCGCCCCTCCCGCAGTCCGCAACGCGCACGCGTTCGAGTAAGCCCCTTCGTACACTAGGCGACGCAATTCTCCGATACCTTACGATTTTGGTATTCACTGACGCGTGCTTGTGTTCGAACCTCTATGGCAACGACGATATATGTAATACTAGACTCCTAATAACAGGCGACCGATGTCTGCCAACACATTAGGCAAAAAAGTCATATATTCGTCTCATTTCGACCAATCCTGTGAGCCGTAAACATACGTTGAGACAGCACAGACCTTGAGTTAGCCAATCACAACGCAGTACCCCGTCCCTCTCGCTTACGTAGTACCTTAGCAACTTGGCAGAATAGTTTGTGTTCTTTAGATCGTGCAATGCGTAGTCTAGTAATATATAGTCGTTGATTCTGGATGCGCGGCCATGCCGGCGCCGTGCCGTTGCCGGGCCGGTTAGGAACCGGTGCAGTGGAAAAACGAAGCCCCGGCGCCGGTGCCGGTGCACGGCCAGGCCGGTGCCGTGCCGGTGCCGTGCCGTCTAATGGAAAAACGCCCAATATTTTGTATTTTTTCTTTGACAACTTAAAAGCTGCATGTCTCTCTGTTGTTGTATAGAAATGTGATGAGGAGGAATGTAAAGCATTCAACTAAAAAATTAATTAATTTGATAAGTGGGAGACACGCATTGTGTATACTCCAACCTGTTTCTTTCTTGCGCCAGGTCCTAACTGGACGGTGAGCTACACTATGCTCGCCGTCCGAGGATCTAAACCTCAGGTTTGCTCAAAACATACTCTTAAGATTAATCAATCATTGGATGGATGTTAGCCTAAAGCGCACAATGTATTGCTGTGTGGGTGTGCTAACTGGGGAACTATTAAACTGAGCTTTGCCAATTTGCTAATGTGTGTGTTATGTAGATAGACTTTGAAGAGATTACTTGCCACTGTCAGTGTCCAGCCAGAGATATTATATGGCGTAATGCACTGAGTACAAGGGGATGAATTAGTTTAGTTTAGAAAAGTTATGATGAGTCTAACTTAAGAGTATCGTCTACCGAGCGCTCGTCCATACTAAAAGAGAAAACGTTTTCCTACCCCTAAATGTTATCCTATCTCAATGATTTTTTAGCATGCTTCTGACACAGTAAAAAACTAGGTTTGTAGGTTTTATTTTTTTCAAAAGTAACTCTTAGGCGCCTGTAACTTTCAAACTATTATAAATTTTGAAAAAAAGAAAACCTATAAACCTTTTTTTCTCCTAGTTTTTACTGTGTAGGCATTCTAAAAAATCATTGAGATAGGATAACATTTAGGGGTAGGAAAACGTTTTCTCTTTTAGTATGGACGAGCGCTTGGTAGACGATCCTCTTAACATTGAGAATAAAAGCATCTCATAAAACTTAAAAGTTAAAACCCTTTTTAAGTAATATGCTGGCTTTTTTTTATCGCGGTAAAATCATCAAATGAATCTTCTCACCCAGGGCAAGACGGGAGGGACTGTCAGATAAAATCCACGGTATCCTTCAATAGCTCTTTAAGTTCCAGGTTCAAGGTAACCTGATGAGACAGTCCCGCATCCCTGGCAGGCTTTGGCTTTCTAAGTCCCCTTCGGATTGTTGCGCCGTCGACCCGAGCATGGTCCATCATCGGACCGCGAGTCAGCAATCTGATGGCCCCCCTTAGAGGGTATAGCCTGCCGGGGTCGCGGGACTCTCTCATCAGGTAACCGTGACCCTGGAACGTATTGGGTTATTGAAGGACACCTTGGATTTTGGTCAGTACATGTCTGACAGTCCCTCGCGTCCGCCTCTCAGAGTCCCAGATGCATTTGATGATTTAACCTCGTGATTCTTCTTTTTCTTTTCCTCTTCTATTCCCCACAGTACTATCACTAATAATGTCGACGTTTGAAAAGAGTGTTAATTTTATGCGTCTCACTTGACCGATTAAACAAAAGATAGTCGTCACGTATCACTGATGCGGGCGAGTTCAATGTACTATACAAATGAAATGCTGTGTCACGTGGAATCGAGTTCTGAATATAAAAGCAAATCTTACACACATCACATTAGTTAAAATTAGTGGTCGTCTTTTGGTCAAAATTTAATCATAATTCATATAATAATATAAGTCAAAAAGAAAGAGAAATTGATTTGGTTAGCATTTAATTTGCGTAGGATATTTTGCTAATTTTGTTACTAAATAGTATATAACCAAAAAATTTAATCGTACAGGGAAAAATATGCTTTAAAAAAAATTAACGTAAACATTATGTATTTTAGCCATACAATAATAATAAAGAACAATTTGTAACCTAATAAGAAAACAATAAAAAAAACCCTTCACGTGCTGAGCTGACGATATGAATGTTTGGTTTAAATGGTTGTTTTAACCATTTAAACCAAACATTCATATTTTCATCCGCAACTGTAAGTGAAACATCACATAACGCTCCAAAATAGCTGGTACCTTCATTTGTATCACAAAAGATCTATTGTAAGGGTTATTTAGGGTCGAAATGATATCATCCCTAAAGGCGACGACCAATAGCCAATGTCCATACGACAAATTAGGGTCGGCTACGCGGAATATACGGCGTAGCGTTCGTAGACAGTTGCTACGGCTACGGGCTACGGCGTAGCAGAATGGACCTATTGTCCGTAATGAACGATGTTACCATTGAATTGAGTTTGGGACCACATTACATGTTAGAAAAACGTAATATCAGGTATAAAAGTAAGAATTTCGTGATATTTTTGTTTTAGTACGATTCAATATTTGTTTGTTTCTATTCTCAAAGTAAGAGGATTTTCATGAAGACTGTTATTACAAAGGAGATGGCTAAATGAGTGCCCCAGTCGCCTATAAGAATTTCATTTTAACTCGTAGTATTTGAAAATTCATTAATGAATTGTTTAATGTTTAATAATTTCCTAAGACTTATATAAAATGTTAAACATAAAAAAGTATCTGAATTGCTTTTCGCTCATTTTTTATTGACATGATGACTTGGTCACGATGAAATAATGAAAACTAGGGAAGGGTAATAACGCTTTTCCAGATTGTTAAAATGAAACTGTATTAAATCGATTTTTACTAATGTGATTTAAAACGATTTGTTTTCTGAAATTAAGAATTGGCGTTGAAACAGTATTTGGCGGGAATCGATAGATTCAGAGTCGTTTCGTTGCTCTTTATTGTGTTTTCATGCGTTTTAATTCGGAAAATCAGATTGTTTTAAAGTGATTCGTCCACTAAACTCAACTTTATTATTTTCCTTAAAAGCTTCGGAATGAGCTTCTTAGTTTAATCTTAGTTCATATTTTGTGCAGAATAATATTAACTGGACAGGTTCCGTCTGAACTGGAAGGAAGACGCCCAACATCGTGAAAGGTAGGAGTGGAAAGAGAATATTGCCCAGCACGCGTAGCATGGCGATTCTATCTCTATTCTACCAAGAAAAGACAAAGTTATTTCATCGTTATTTCTACACAAATCGACTGTTTTTTTGCACAAATATGACACCATTCGTACACTATTTAAGAGAAGAACGTTTATTTTCCATATTTTTTACATTACCATGCTTAAAACGCTATTAATATTTCTACGTTCTGTCATTTTGCCTATTCTTGCGTCGACAAAACCCCTTTCTACGGCGCCATGCTACACCAGCTGGAGTGGGAGAGAAAAAAAAATAACTGAAGTATGATCGATACTACTTTCTAACGATTTCAATCGATTCTTTTATCGCTTCTGTGACACTTTGAGTCCAATCCCATCTGTAAGAAAAAAACAAACGTCAGACGTCGTTTGAACGCTCTGCGCTCTGCTTATTAGTATTGTTCGTTGTGATTCTTTCATTTTGCTTTTCCTTGACTCCCGCTTGTTTATTGGACTTCCTGCTTGCAAACCTACCGACCTCTCGCTTCTCGACTCGGACTTGACTTGTATACAGTGAATCATGCAATGCATAAACTGTGGTATATCCACGCGAAGACTGCGGCGTCATATACACTCGAGAGGAGCTCGTGGCTAAATAATTATAACCGCACAGGCCGATCTTTCAGCCAACATTGTCATCCTACTGCTGCATTCAGGAGTAACTGGTGAAATTCGTTTATTCGGCTATTCAACGGAGTGCATAACTTGTGGTTGTTCTGTGAGAACATTGCAAGGCCATCGCCATGTAGTGGAAAGAAACAGTTCAAAGTTGCAGAAATTAACAACATAACACCCAGATTTCCATCATCACGTAATAAAATGACATTTAAGGGGGATGCTCCAACCAGCCCGCGAAATTCAAATTTTTTTACGTTTTTTGCAATTTGCAGGCCAGTGACATGTTGTAACTTTATAAATATTTGTGTTGCGCAAATAACAAGTATAATTTTAAATATAAAAAATATCAAAAAACTCGCTCCATCAGCTCTCACATAGAAAAGGTGCATCGTAGTTAGATTTCGGAGATTTTAACATGATGCACCTTTTCTATGTGAGAGCTGATGGAGCGAGTTTTTTGATATTTTTTATATTTAAAATTATACTTGTTATTTGCGCAACACAAATATTTATAAAGTTACAACATGTCACTGGCCTGCAAATTGCAAAAAACGTAAAAAAATTTGAATTTCGCGGGCTGGTTGGAGCATCCCGTCCGTCGCTTCGTATTCTTTCAGACTTTATTTATAAGAATCACAGATTAACGAATAAATATAGTATTTCCTATTTTTCTTGTTTCATTTCGAAATTGTTAAATGTATCCCTAACTAATTAGAGGGTTCAACAACGAGTTCAGAAAGGATTAATCAATTAACATGTTATGCAAAATGAAAGCGCCCAGCGCGTTTATTTGACTTTACCGATATAACTAACATAATATTATGAATGTGGTTATCATTATTAGATAGATTAGTTCTTCCAAACATGTTTAGGTATACTGTATTCAACTACTCGTATGTAAATCAAGTAAACGATATCGTTTGTTTATCATTACAACTACTTACCTACTTATATCGTCTGTGAAAACTGTCTTTATTTTAAGTTTAAGCACGTATCACATTATTTGGTAAGTAGTTTGAAGATGTTTAATTAATCTGAGTGGGTCACAAATGTGGTCATCAATAAATAAATACAATCGCAGATACATAAAAGTAAACGCCTAAGTAAAAGTTTATAGCAATATCAATATTTGCAATTTTTGTAGTACTTTTAATGGTAGGTGTTCACGTTTTTTTTTATCATGATTATGAAGATATAACAAGTTTTAGAAACTATTTTTATGTGAAATATTAATATTGAGCTATTCAGCGTTATACAATATACAGTGCTAGGTCCCATTTCTATAGCCGTCTGAATTTTTGCACATACTTGAACTTTCCATCTCCTTTCTGCCTTCAGTAACGACGTTGTTTCCTTTGTAATTTTCCTCAATTATGCGTACCCCTAATTAGTGGGAGTACCCCAATTGAGGGATTTCCAATAATAATAGCCGTCCATTTTTCTTTGATGATAATAATATTTATTTGTCGAAAAAATCAAAGACTGTTTCTTAATTTGTTTGTTTTGCTATTCATGAATATAAAAGTAAAGTTGAGTTAACCTTTCTGCCGGGGTCGCGAGTCTGTCTTATCAGCTAACCGTGGCCCTGGAACGTAAAGGGTTATTGAAGGAACACCGTCAACTTTAGTACGAGTCTGACAGTCTCTCTCGTCCCACCTTGGATTGGGAGGAAGGACTTATTTGATGATTTTACCACGATAAAAAAAAAGGATTTTACTAAGCTTGGTTTACTAAATATGTCAAGAAAGTTACTCCGTTTTACTACTTTAAGAATAAAGCCATTGACATTTTGTGGATATCCTTTAGTTACGAGCGAAAGCCTCGTATTAGGCGAAACTTATTTCAGCGATCCTCTTGCTCTGGCATGAGGCTCATGGCTTCTATTTATTTTTCAGTTTTTATGCAGAATTAAATACTGTAATCTGTTATTTAAGTTTCTGCCTCGAAATTTGTGTTAAGCGGTACCATATTATAGTGGGCGAGCCTAATACCACAACCCGGATACAAATCCAGAATTAGAACTACGGGAATCGATCCTAGGAAATCACACTCAGCAGTTCTTCTTGGAACCATTAGATTCATGAGGCTTAATCTGCCTAAATAAGATTATTTTTTGTACAGACGCGAGACGCCAGGATGTCAATTGTCCCAGTCTGTCAATTTTTTTAATATCTTTCCAATTTTATTACTATTACAAGAAGCTTGAAGCAAGAGCAAGAAAAAAAAGGACAGATGTTATTCAATTATTATAGGTTCCGTGAAAGAAAATTCGAGCCTCTCTTTTTCGATTCTTGTGGTGAAATGGGTTTCCTTATTATATTATTTACAAAATGTCAGGTTGGCGCGTGTTGTTTATTATATTATGACTTTTGGAACCTCGTGACGGATGGATGGATGGCCTCAACTTGGATCTCGTTGAGTCCTTGTCATTATTTTCTTTCCAGAGTCCTTAGCACAGGGTTTCCGTATTTTACCTTAAAGTACTTGAAGTACGACATTCACCAACCCGCACTGGATTATGGCCCACTCCCACTCACAGAGAGGAGGCCTGTGTCCCAGCAGTGGGAAAATTTATAGGCTGATGTTGATGATGTACTTGAATGATTTACGGCGTTTATTGTATGGAAAATCAAAAACACCTCTAGTATACGAACGAGGAACTATTTTTTTCCATTAAAAAACATCAAAGTTACCGTTTACGTCACAAAACGTGAAAAGCCGTGCCTGACGTCACTTGTGCTTTACTTTGGCTGTCAAAGTACCTTTTTATGTTTTGACGAAGCAATGGATGTTCTAATAACGATAAAAAAAAATGTTTTTGTCTCAGTACGATTTTTCTAGGCTTTTCTTGGTATTAAAACTATTGAAGCAGTTTGACTATTATAATGTTTTTGACCATCTAAAAGAAAATATCTACAGCTTTTAGTTGTAACCTTTTATACGTAACTTGAAAACTCTTGAGTACTTTCGCCAGAGTTATCAAAATTCCAACTATAGCGCGTCGGACCCAAGATTTCAAAAAATTTTAATACTTTGTGAATATTTTAAAGAAAAACCCTAATTCCTTGTACTGTCGAGTTAGGCTCAGCCGTATGATTACAAAGATATTCTAAATGCCTTTGTTCTTTATTTCAGTATTTTTAACGATTCATTAAAAAGCCTTTTAGAAATTCATTTGCAGATGAAAAGTGTGAAACGTTTTTGTTCTTATAATTTCTTCTTTGAATTTCATGAATATTCCGTAATAGCAACTTTTCTTCGTTTAAAAATATGTACTCATTTTGTATACTATGATGAAAATATCCCGTATTTTGAAAGGTGTAAGAATCATCAAATATGTTCTGCGAGCCCTGGGTGGAGCAAAAGGGACTCTCAGACTAGTACTTAATAACCTCCTTTTTTTTGAAGTCGGTAAAAAAAGCCAATGTGTTTAATTGCCCTTTACATTCAAGAGACAGTCCCGCGATCCTGAATTATTTCCTATGAGGTTAAAAAAGGTATTTCAGATTGATCTGAATATTTTGGTACAGGTACCTATTTATCTGTACCTAATCTACTAAATGGACTATTACTCACCTACATAACACCCACCTTCAAGAAATGTTTTAGGATAAGACAAACATGTTGATAGCAAACACTGATAACATCACTTTGCGAAGAAATGACGTAGGAATGAAGTCTAAACAAGTAGGACTCATCAAAAAAACAATAGCAGTCTAATTTTGCCATTCAATCGCCCACAACCATCACAGGTGGATAGAAATTAACTAAATATAATTTAAGAGGGTGACGCCAGAAACCCATTCACAGTGATTTTAATAGAACACGTGGGAGGCACTTCTAACCATAGATTAATAAACAACTTGTCACTTAGTATCACTCAAGTTTCTCCATGTGACGTCACATTTGCCATTGAACTACCCACCATGTAATCAATTATTAATAAATAACATGTTTAAGTACACATTATGTTAATTTATTCATGAGGTTGATCGTTGTTCAATCGAGAGGAAATATGGGAGATAATGTAGATATTAATAGGTTTTCAGCGTCACTAAGTATTTCAAGGATGATGTGGTTTGTGGAATGGAAATCTAGGTTATCTTTGAGATTAATTTAAGTTGATGGCGGAGCTGGGGGAAAATAAAGCATGCTCTAAGATCTAGCTAGACTGACATAATCGCCCGTCCCAACATAGGTGACATTTTCTTGGTGCCATCCATCTACAAGACAGATTTATTCCAAATTGATAATAATAATAAGGTGTTCATAACTTTAAACACCTTACCACAAAAAGATAAACATCTGTTGAACAGTTGTCTAATAAAAAAGTTGTCAACTGCAAAACGGCATTTGACGTTGATATAAGGGTCGTTTTGCAGTTAAACTTTTTTAAGACAAGTGTTCAACAGATGTTTAACTTTTTGTAGTAGGACGGTAAACGATTAAAGGGTAACTTACCTACATTTTTACTCTTAAGTATTATATGAAGTGTACGAGTGAAAATGAAAGTCATGTGCAATTTTAACAACACTTTTTTCAAAAATAACGAGTCATCGTTACTTAAGGAAACAATTATTTTTCACAGTTCCACGAGTATGTCTGGCCTACATTGCAGACCTACTTTACTTTTGACATGCAGCGCAGCTTTGTATTTAGGTCGCAGTTCCCATCAGGTCTGTTAATTGATTGTCTTCTGAAGCAATTGTTAGTAATTGGTTTAATATGGACACTTCATTGGAGAGTAGAGCATAGGGATGATAAAGAATGGATTGAATTAAAATGGCGCAACTTATTCTTGGGGAGTCTTCTATATAATTACAAACACATGCTATCTCTCAAATATATTTTTGTTAAGCTCGCGGGACTTACGCATTACCGTGACCCCGGAACGTAAAGGGCTATTGAAGGACACCGTAGATTTTAGTCAGTACGAGTCTGTCCCTCCCACTCTGCTCTGGGTGGGAGGACTCATTTGATGATTTTACCACGAAAAAAAAAAGAGTCGTTTATGTATGAGGAGAACATCTCCATTTGGCCGGAGAGATTTTAAATCCCAAATTAATCTTTAACTGGGGAAAAAGTTATGGTCACAATACACATTTTACGACTATACTGTTTTGAAACATCAGTCTGTACGAGATTAGGATGGCCCTGAAGCAGCTTAAGAACAACAAGGCGCCGGGCGAGGACGGAATCACTTCAGAGCTTCTGAGAGCGGGTGGAACACCGGTACTTAAAGTCCTCCAGAAACTCTTTAATTCCGTCCTCTCCGAGGGCAAAACGCCTGAAACATGGAGTAGAGGTGATGTGGTGCTGTTCTTCAAAAAAGGTGATAACAGCCTATTGAAGAACTACAGACCCATCACGCTTCTAAGTCATGTTTACAAGCTGTTTTCAAGGGTTATCACGAACCGTCTCGAACACAGACTTGATGACTTCCAGCCTCCCGAACAAGCCGGTTTCCGAAGAGGCTATAGTACCATAGACCACATCCATACGCTGCGGCAAGTTATACAGAAGACCGAAGAGTATAACTTGCCATTATGCTTAGCGTTTGTGGACTATGAGAAAGCCTTCGATTCGGTGGAAACATGGGCGGTACTTGAGTCACTCCAGCGATGCCATATTGACTATCGGTACATCGAGGTGTTGAAGTGCTTGTATAATAACGCCACCATGTCGGTCCGAGTACAGGAGCAGAGCACGAAGGCGATTCCATTGAGAAGAGGCGTAAGACAGGGGGACGTTATCTCCCCGAAACTGTTTACTGCCGCAATGGAAAACGCCTTCAAGCTCCTGGAATGGCAAGGACTTGGCATCAACATCAACGGCGAATACATCACTCACCTTCGGTTTGCCGACGACATCGTAGTCATGGCAAAGTCGATGGAGGAACTCAGCATGATGCTCGATGGCCTCGACCGAGTTTCACAACGGGTGGGCTTGAAAATGAACATGGACAAGACGAAAATTATGTCAAATGCCAATGTTGTGCCCACCCCAGTCTCTGTTGGAAACTCGGTACTCGAAGTTGTTGACTCATATATCTACTTAGGACAAGTAGTCCAGTTAGGTAGGTCCAACTTCGAGAAAGAGGTCAACCGCCGAATCCAACTCGGTTGGGCAGCGTTCGGGAAACTACGCAATGTCTTTTCGTCCGACATCCCTCAGTGCCTCAAGACGAAAGTCTTCAACCAATGTGTGTTACCAGTGATGAGTTACGGCACCGAAACGTGGTCTTTCACTATCGGCCTCATCTCAAAGCTCAAAGTCGCTCAACGAGCTATGGAGAGGGCTATGCTAGGTGTTTCTCTACGTGATCGAATCCGAAATGAGGAGATCCGTAGACGAACTAAAGTCACCGATATAGCCCACCGGATTAGCAAGCTGAAGTGGCAATGGGCAGGCCATATTGCTCGCAGAGCAGACGGCCGATGGGGTCGAAAAGTACTAGAGTGGAGACCACGGACTAGCAAGCGCAGCGTAGGACGTCCACCAGCAAGGTGGACAGACGACCTTATAAAGGTCGCCGGAAGACGCTGGATGCAGGTCGCTTCCAACCGGTATCTGTGGAGATCAAAAGGGGAGGCCTATGTTCAGCAGTGGACGTCCTATGGCTGAGATGATGATGATGACTGTTTTGAAAGTATATTTACGATTAGCATTACTACTCTTTAAGGATATAGCTTTGTGCGCAGCGTTGCCCCGTCGTCGAAACTATAGCTACAAACTGTTGTTTATTTTATTAAGCGATAGGCTCGCGAATGACCAGTATCTCGCCTGATGGTAAGTGATGATGTGGTTTTCATTCTTGACTCTAAGCCCAATGTTGTAGCTATCAGGAATCAAAGACCCCGGCAGGAAATTCCACTCCTTAGCTGTGCATTCGTAGTTTTTGTATTTTTTGCATTGACAGCGCTGCACACAAGGTTGTATTTTTAGGCCGAAATGTATAAAGGGAACTTTGTTTTAGCTTTACCTGAGTCGCGCTTCTTCCCAAAATGAACCTTACCGACTTACAATTAATGTTCTTATTCATATGAGAAATTTGACCACAGATTTCTGTAGGAATATGTAATTCAACTGTATAGTAAAAAGGTTTATTTTATCTTAACTAGACTTAGACCAACTTAGACTAAGATCGCATCATAGATTTGGGCTTTACAGAATAGGACTGCAGGTGACGTGATGAGATAAAAGGCAGCAGTAAAAATACTGGTTGGATATATTTTATCGTCTCGATTAAAAATGGAAGCTTTTAACAACATTATGAATGGTTTCAGAATATCTGGGTCAACGTGGTCATGTCATAAAATAAATACATCGGTAATTGGTGTAGTTTGCTTGTTCAAGGATGGATATAAAATTTTACCTATAAGCTTTAATGTTCATGTGAATTATTTTAAACCCTTATTAAAATTCATCATTTTAGAGGACTAGTGAATAATTAAAGGTGATTAAAAACTTTTAACACTAGTTAACATTTTAGTAGACACTAGACAGGTTTTGCAGTAGACACTAGACAGGTTTTACAGTAGACACTAGACATTTTTTTAGACAAGTGTTTAACCGATTTTTAACTTTTTGTAGTGACACAGATAATTTTACAAACTAAGCTTTTAATCTACAGTGTAAAATAAAATCTCAAAGATAAAGAATTAGATTTATCTCACTAATTAAACCTCGGATCTTAATTGAAGTGAACCCAGCCGTTACAATTAGCTGATTTAACTGAATTTAGTTAATCAGAAGAGATTCAAGTTAATGATGTTAGATTCTCAGTGTATCTGAGATTTATCTTATTAAACTTGTTTAGTGAAAATACGGGTCGAGATGATTTACGACTATTTTATTTTTGTTGCTATGTGGATGATGGAAAGGTATAAACCTTGTCGGAAAGGACTGGAATAAAGGTCTTGGTGTTTATACAAGGTAGAGAAAGCGTTTGTTTTTTGAGGTTAGAAATTATCCCCCTATCCCACGGTCCCCTAACTTACTACCGGGATACAAAGTATCCTTTATGTAAGTAAATAATTTTACTTTAATAAACACTAAATACAATAAGTGGTTAATACATATTTCTTTAACCCTTATTACATGTAGAAGTACGTATCTCTTTTATAGTTTTTTTAGGTGTAAAATGATGAAATGAGTCCTGGGTTGCAGCGGAAGAGACTACCAGTCTCTACTGACTAAAAACCATCCTCTTTCTTCGGTTGCCGATTGGAAACCACGTCCATGGGGCCGCGGCTTAGATGATCCCGCATAAGCTATTTTAAGGCGCGTTTCCATTATGCAAGTGACTTGCATACAAGTTGCAAGTTGCATGCAAATTGTATAGTGGAAACAACAACTTGCAAACAAGCTGCAACTTGTGTGCAATTAGGTTTAAACTTGTACGCACAATAATCAAGTCGGCACATTTGCACGCAAGTTGCAAGCGCAAGCGGTCGTGCATAGAGGATTACTTTGTTTATGACTTTATTACTTTGTAAAAATGACTGCTAAATGGGATACGGAGAAAACAATAATGTTTATTGAGGAATATCATAGACATGATTGTCTTTGGGAACCAAAAAACAATCTTTCTCAACTAGAACTAACTTGTATACCACTAAAATCTTGTATGCAAGCTGCAAGTTGAACAAAATCGTGTTTCCAATTCAAATCACTTGCACACATGTCTGACGTCATACATGTATGCAAGCACTTGCATAATGGAAACGCGCCTTTACAAAAAACTTTTTTAGCTCGAAAGATAAATTATAAAAAAATGTTTGACCCGTATTTTTTCTTTTGTTACGAGTACGTACAACACTTGTAAAAATTAAAAACCGACGAGAACCACCGAGAAGTTACGAGGAAACCGGCATGTCCTAGAACCAAAAATTCGAAGGCATGTGACATCTACCAACACGCACTGGGCCCGCGTGGTGGATTATGGCCCAATCCCTCTTACAGAGAGGAGGCCTGTGTCCCAGCAGTGGGAACATTATAGACTGAAGATGATGATGATGAAAAATTACAAAACGTCACTCGGTCGGTATAATTTTACAGGCGTTTTGACACCACAGCTACTCCCGAATTTCGAAGCGTTTTATGTTTGTCAATTCATTGATTAAAAAAATAATATTAATTTATGTGTTCATTATTTTTCAATACTATAACTGGTGGACTAAAAAGATTTTCAATTTATAATCAAAACATAGCCCTATCATAAAATCTGGACTGGGCACTTCAAGTTACCTAGTACCCAAAAATGAACCGTAATCGCCACCGCTTAGGTTTTTTTTTATTTGATATAATTAGCGTGACGAAAGAGAAGCATATATGTATGCAGTGAACTACCACCGTATTGGGGGTACCCTTTTTTATGCGTAATGGGTTTGCTCTTGACCTTATATAGTCTAGGTCAGGAGTGACTAAGACAAGGTCGACGATGGAGCGAGCTTACCCAGAAGAAGCCTGTTCACTTTAATTTTGAAGAGATTAGGGTTGTATGCGTTCGGAAACACAGACGCAGGCAGAGAGTTCCACTCCTTCGGTGTCCGCATTATTAAAGACGTTTGGAAAAGCTTAGTGCGAATTGGTGGTATAACAATGAGGGAAGGATGGTAATTTGCCGTGCGTCTAGATGTGCGATGATAGAAGGGGGCTGGCGGTACCCTCTTGGTCCCGTTGGTCTAGTGGTTAGTGACCCTGACTGGTATGCCAGGGGTCGTGGGTTCGATTCCCACCCAGGACAAATGTTTGTGTGATGAGCATGATCATTTGTTCTGTGTCTGGGTGTAATTTATCTATAATATGTATGTATTTAGAAATATATAAGTATGTTTATCAGTTGTCTAGTACCCATAACACAAGCTCTGCTTAGCTTGGGACTAGATGGCGTTGTGTGATAGTTGTGGAATATTATTATTATTATTATTATAATATTTCTCCTTTATGCTCCAAATCTTCCTCAGATACTGATGATGATTTTTCCTTATAATGTTCACACGTGAACAGGGTTGTGGAGGTCCGATAGGCAGTCGCTCCGTGTAAAATACTGATATTCAGCTGCATCTGGTTCGACTGGAAGCTGACCTCAATATAGTTAGGAAAAGGCTAGGCAGACGATGATGAATGTTCACACGTGAAACATAAAAATAGAAGACATTTTTTGTTATATTGAGCATCAATCCTGTGAAAGAAAACATGATTAAACCTCCTTTAGTTAAAGCAAAATTTTCAGAAAAATAATGCTCGAGATCTCAACACGATTACTTCGAGATGTTGATGAGATGGTTTTATATAGGTTGTTTTGAATGCGGATCGACGTAATTGTTTGTGGCGAAGAAGCGAAAAAGAGAAGTCTCGGCCCTATCTGAAAACCAGCGCTGTGACCTTTTCTTAAAATGTCACAGCATGTGCTGAGATGGGGGTCCTTTTGGCCTCATACAGGACCAAACTTATTACTTAGTTTTATTATTTTATTTTTCTTATATTGTTTGTTTTGCTTATATTAGTTTTATGTTGTTATTCAATCCTATGTGAGTCTATTATAAACCTTTTCTTTCTTTCTTTCAAGTCGTGGATCAAAGCTATAGTTTAATATATTCATTGTCTGGGCCTGTAATGCACTACAATGTACATTTCTGCTAGAAAATAATGCACATATTTTATTTGCTTCAGGAGTCTTATTTAGTAACATAGAAATATAATGAAAATATGTCCTAAACTTACCCATTTTTGTGTGCTAGTAAATAATTTCACTCAAAAGATTAAGTCGGTTTTTTACCAAAAAATTGTATTATCTCAGTGACGCTGCCAATACGCCAATATTTACGTTAGTATTATTATAATTATTAGTTCTGCTTCCATTGTGAGAATACCGCAATGTAGGTATTAGGTATATTTATAAATATATGAGAAATATTATGTGCTTATACGCAGCTGTGCTACGCGCGGCTACGGCGTAGCACGCAGTGTGCTACGAATTAATTTAGTACTTTCTAGTATTTTTTTTTCTATTTTGGTAAAAAAATAATAGTTGATGTGGTATTGTTGAAATTAATTTCAGTGTGATGTTTGGAGTGCAAAGCTTAAACTCTACTTCTGCCTAGCCTTTTCTCAACTATATTGGTTCGACTTCCAGTCGAACCAGATGGATAAAAGTATATATATCTGTATCAGTATTTTACATGGAGCGACTGCCTATCGGACCACCACAACCCAGAACTGGGCAATACGATACCCCATGGTATGACTGGTTGCCAGACATATGAGCTTCTGACATCGTTAACAGTAACGACTGTCAAAGATCTACAAATGACAGCCGGGACCAACGGCTTTACGTGCTTTCCGAGGCACGGAGGGAAACTCGCTATGACAAATGGTTACCCATCCCCAGACCAACCTCGGCAAGCGCGACTTAACCCAGAAGATCGGCCTGTGTGGCTGTAATTATTTAGCCACGAGCTCCTCCCTTAAACTCTACTTGTCGTAGTAAAATAGTCAACTCTCTACTTAACAACTTCTTCGCACTGACGTGATGGGTTATACTCGTAGGCTATAACCACCTCTAGCGCCTTCTTTCCAAAATTGTATACATATACCCTTCAATGGTTTCTGTATAGCCTCACCAGATTATACTACCGGCTTCAGCAGCACGGAGTCTGAAAATGGTCGCACTTATAATATTAATTAGATTATAATATTAGTAAGAAAGGCTAAGAACACAGACATTAACCCAACTATCAATTTTGCTCCTTTGTTAATCAGCTGTAAAGTCTGACAACCAGTCTTACTATAAGATATCGTATTGCCCAGTTACTGGGTTGTGGAGGTCCGACAGGCAGTCGCTTCATGTAAAATACTGATATTCAGCTGCATCTGGTTCGATTGGAAGCCGACCCCAATATAGTTGGGAAAAGGCTAGGCAGATGATGATGTTAATCAGCTGTCACATATTCCTGACCATTCCCTTTTACTCATTCCAATAACAAGAAGACTTTTACTCACTCTTTCAAACAATCAACAGAGTTGCCGAGTAACTCGATCAGTTTCCTTCAAACTCCTCATCTCATTTCTAAGTAGCGTAGAGTTAATTAAAGGTAACTTACTATCTGAGCCATGAATACATTTTCCTAAGTACATAGGGTACCCTTGAGTGGTAGTTACATAAGTGTGATAATCAACCAAAGTCTTACTATATGAATAATCTGATTATTATCTGACGTCAGTCACTTAGGGCTGACTGGGAAAGATTTGGTACTTCAATTGGTGTCTGGTAGACTAAGTATTTGATAGTCCTAAAATTGGTATACAAACAAGTTGACTAGAGAAAAGAAAGATTAACGGTCCCGACTAAGACATTTGTAAGTTCGCGAATTCGTCACTGGTAGCGCCTCGTGGTGTGTTTCATACATTTCTATACATTATCTTACCGCTCTCAGCGCTCCACGCTAAGTCATCGTGCATTGTGGTCATTTTGAAACATGTTCGAATGTCCACCATAGCTTTTATAAAAAATAAAATTAGTGAAATATAGATAAGGCAATAAATAGTGCTTTACATATAAAATAGTGTTAAAATAAATTCATAATGAAAACATGTAGACTTTTAAGGCACTATAATAGTGCCTTGCATAAACGTATCAACGTTTACGTGCACCTCAGAAAAATTAAACTACCCACGTATGCAGAATGGCATGGCACAAAAATAAAGCCACAGTAACGTGAGATATCCCGATGCATCGTTAAACCTATCTTTTTGAAACTCGCTGACCTTTTCACCAGGCTCAAAATGAAGTCTAGATATTTTTAACGGTTATATTTTCGGTGTGGCAACCCTGGATCTGCCAATATAGCGCGGCCATTTTGTATTCATACATGTGCATATTTGATGAACTTCATTATTCTGTTACAAAGGAGCTTTTGGGTGATAATACTCTATTTCAGAAGATATTGTGAGACGAATTATCGTTTATAACGAGACAATTTAAAACGAACGGTATAAAGTTGAGACGATGTAAATGAAAAGGCTCTTTATACAAAGTAAGTATATATATGAATCTAGGTAACTTATGTCCGCTGACTTTGCCCGCTGTTGGAGTATACGTGAGTTAAATGTTTGTCCACGATACAAGAGAAACTAGTAAGGGCAAACTTTTTTAGAACAGAGTATCTATAGACTTTATTGTATACCAAAATTTAAATAAAAATGTTTTACTACATTAATAATTTTATATATAGAAATGCGGTCTTAACGCAGGTAGCAATATCTTCCACACAGCCTTTGAATGTAAGTTTTTTATGCTGATATTATGGTTACTATCATTATTATTAGAACTTAAAACGCAAGTTATCCAGGTTATAAACTGTACCGAATATCATCTAAATCTGTTCAGTAAGTTTTATGTGAAAGAGTAATAAACACCCAAATGGTTGAATACCCATTCACACAAACTTTCGCATTTAAAATAATAAAGACGAAAGTAATGTAAGAGAGTAATGAGACTATTTAAAACGAACTGAACTTGAGACGATGTAATTGAAGAGGCTCTTGAAATACTTAAAACAAGCAATACAAATTAAAGTTGCTGATAAACTTGAGTATTCACTCGTATTGAGCATTTTTGCGAATGTACGAGTAACATTACATAAAACAAACGAGAGCGTTTTAGCGAGCATTCTAACTCGTTTTCTGACGAACTCTTTGCCGAGCAGACTGTGAAAGCGCTCCCTCACTGCATTCACCTGTAATGTAACATTATAGATTCGACTTTGAGCAATACATTACAATACTACCTCCCTGACTGACGAGCATTCGCGTACATTTAGTATAGATTTGATACAAGGTGCGCATTGTGATGCTCGATTGTCTTGCCTCACTGATGAAATGTTCGAATCTGTGACGTTACATTACGGGTGAATGCTCGCTGTGAGGGAGCGCCTTAAAACAAACGAGAGCGTTTTACCGGACATTCTAACTAGTTTTCTGACGAACTCTTTGCCGAGCCGACTGTAAAGTATGACATCTTCAATTTCATGAAGAAAAATTTTTCGTCGACTATCGACCTATAGAGCGATCGTTGGAAAGATTATGCGTTTGTATTGAAAGTTTAGTTTAATCGAACTCGGATAGATATCAACTCCGGAGCTAGTTACCTACGATGTTGAGCAATCAAATCCGGAACAAGTCCGGTCAAGTCTAACAGCACATTTATATTAAGAACTTTTCATTCTTAAAGTTTTAATTAGTTTCAAGATTTTGATTACTTTAATTCAAAGGTTGTTTGTTCAATATCAAGTAAAAGTGTTTTCAACTTCAAAAGGGCTAACATTTAGTTTTTTACGTTGTATAATAATCAAATGGGTTTTCCCATCCGGAGTAGGACGGGAGGGACCGTCAAACTTGTACTGACTAAAATCCACGGTGTCCTTCAATAGCCCTTTACGTTCCGGGGCCCCAGTTACCTGATGAGTCCCGCGACACCGGCAGGCTTTGGTCCTCCAATGGGCGCCCCGTTATATTGCTGACAGCGTTTTGAGGTGCGCGTGGAACACGACGCGCTTTCAACCCGGGGAGATAAGGACATAGGACTTAAGGATGTATTCATTCAATTTTTTTTCTGAACAACTTTGCCCCATACTAGAAATATCTCCTGTATCGTGGGTCTGTTTACAAACACCCAGACCGGGAACTACTACTACTTGCAGATCATACAAATATTTTTTCCGTGCGGGGAACAAACCCACCACACGCAGCACCGCAGTTGATCGCTCAGCCACTGCGTCATTCATACAATGTTATTATCTTATCTTCTTATATATAAAATTTCCGTGTCACAATGTTAGTTACCGTACTCCTCTGAAACGGCACGACTGATTTTTATGAAATTTTGTATGCATATTCAGTAGGTCTGAGAATCGGCTACTATCTATTTTGTTTTTAAATTTATATGGCAAAACAACGTTTGCGGGTTCAGCTAGTTTTATTAATAAGAAAACTCGGCACCTGTGAATCGGATGCCGACTTTCTCAAAGAACCGTCGTGTGAATGGAATCTATTATGAACGTGTTTCCTCAAGGTTGAGGTCGTAATTTAATATTAAACGTGACGTCATAACGACTTTATGCGCGAACTACCATCTGCTAGCTTTCTTCAGCAAGGAAAATTAAATTCAGGTTTCAGGAGCTCTTCTTAGTGATAAAGTTCAAATGACTTTAGCCCAAACTTCAGGCAGGCGACTTTCTCTTTTTTCTGAGAAAAATAATGAATTCAGTAAAGATAAGATAGAAGGGCTAGGGATTAAGCGCCAAATTTTTGTTATTTTATTTTACTTTTTCTTATTTTCTTTATTAGCCTACACAGAACACATGATTTACTATTTTCAATAATTTACGAAACATGTGTAATTGTGTATACATTTGGGAACACTGTGTACTGAATTGAAGATGAATGAAACACCCACTTCCACATAACATTAACATTTTCTGCATAAGAAATAATGCAAAACTAAATTGACTCCACGATAAACTAATAAAAAGGAACTTTAGCCAACCTAATTAAAACTTAATTTCAAAAATTGGGAAACATATTGATATAATATAATAATCACATAAGTTAATAAAACTTGTAATACTAACTGACTGGATGCTTGTATTTTCATCAATGTAATAAGTATGTTGCCGTGCCCAAACCGGGCTTCATGGTGAAACTTATTTACTTCTGTAACACCTATGTACACATGAATGCAATAAAGAATTTGAGTTTGAGTTTTACTTGAAAGTACTAAAGAAAATGCTATACTATATAATATAAAGGGTCTAGACGTGCTTTACATATTTATAGCTCCTACAAAACAGATGTATAGACGAATCGTGATCGTTTATGGCAAGATGACTGAAAAAAACTAATAAGTCCATCAATATTAACTCGTATTTTTTCTTTAGGACGACGACTTCAGAATACGTAGAAGCAAAAACCGATATCCGTTTAAGACACTCTAAACAAAAAGCAAAATATTGAATTCACATAATTTTCCTCAAAGATCACTTTCACCTATATCGTTTTACCTGACAGATCCTACTCCAAATTGCACGAAAGGTCAAACGATAACATTAAAACAACGTTACGCGGTGGGCAATGTTGCCTAAGGCTGGGCAATCTTCCCGAGCCTGGGCTTGCGAACATTGTTAGCATAACTATCTAACCACTTAGTTTTAACGAAGTTTGCCTATAACTTTCTGAATGGTTTAGTAGAGTAACACGGATCGCTAGTTATGGTCATTAAAATTTATGTTAGGATGAATTAATGATGCATGTGGGTTTCGACGTAGGTTGTTATCAAGAAAGAACTAGATTTATGGGTGTAACAATTTTTAATTAAGGTTTGAAGCGAATTTAATTATTATTTGCAAGTTATTTTATGTTTAAAAAAGATTGAAAAATGTTGCAAGACAAATTAGCCACTTAGGTATCATACGACACCACTCGTTTGTGCGGATAGTTATAATCTGAGTACCTATTCCCTTAATTGGATTGAGTTTGTATGTTTCATAATATCAGAAATTCAAAATAATTATTTTACGTCCGTCACCTAAGTATAACAATTAATAACGTGTGTTTTTTCTGATGATTTAGTTGTACCACTAGCTTATTCTACTACTTTTCCACATCAATTCCTCTTCCATATTTTCTAGCCTACATCTTTTATAATCAAATCTTTTGCTTACCATCCTTTCCTTCAAACTTGCCGTCCAACTTAGGAATTAACAAAGTTGGCGACACAAGCTGCGCATGTAAAGTGGTCTGAGTTATCGTCTCGGGCAAAGTTGCCACTGTTGGGCAAAGTTGTCGCTTTGTTGGCAGGACACAATTTATTTCCTTTGTTTACTTAAGTATATAAATCTTGGTTAAATTGTAAGAAGATTGGACTTTAATCTATTGGTTGTTTTTATAGGACTATCGAGATAACTTTTCGGGTGTTGGATTAACCATAATAAGATGATCGCATCTGTGGAAGAACTCAAAACAACTTTCTTCTTTGGACGTTTATTCCGAGAGGACGTTTATAAGATATTCATTTCTCGTCTTTCGCAGTTTATGGGAGCAGATTATACGTCGCTATCATTTGACGACGGATGACAGGGCAGAACTGAAGTCTGCAGTAGTACTTTTTTTCCGTTGACTCAAGTGAAGGCACAATTGAACTAATTTTTCTTCACCAATGTACCCTTCCGCAATGATTTAGGTACTTTAAATTTTAAATATTCTGAACATTTTAAAACTATTATCGCGAAAATCAACGAGAAATGAAAAACGTTAGTGTGGGCCAATTCGTACAGAATCTACGATTCACTTGTAACAAAATATGAGTTCGATTATGTGTTCATTTGGGTGAAGTGAGCTCGTAACATTACAGAATAGTAGGTACGTAACGCAAGTTTCAGAGACAACTTACCAACTGTGGTAGTGACATTGATACATATTGGGGATAGTTTTCTTTGAAGCTGACTGTACTACTGCTATGCGATCGCAACTAACCTTGTCTCTCACTTTTGCTATAAAATATTTACGAAAAAGAGATAAAGGTTTTCCCCGAAGGTTAAAGTACCTCAGACAGAGACGTGTGTATATTTAATATACCTACATAACATATTCCTCCTACACTAAAATATTATAAAGGGATAAAGTTTGTAAATTGGGAGGTAGGAGTTATCTGCGGAATTATTGATCGAATTATGCTACATTATTCCCAAGTGCTAGCTATATTTAAAACGATGTAGTGGAATAATTTATTACCATAAAGCTTCCGAAGCCTAGGAAAAAATTGGTATTTTTATCTTTACATAGTTTTAAACAAATTAACATAACAACTGAATGATTGCACCAAATCGGATTATTCTTTTTTGTTGTGTTCGTTACTTTCAGATCAAAGTTTTGATAGAAGAATTTTTTTAGAAAATCTATCCGTTAGTTCGATAATCTGTTACTAGTAATATAATAAATGTGAAACTTTGTGAGGATGGATGGATGGAGATGGATGTTTGTTACTAATTAACCCAAAAACTGCTGAAAAAAAAATACCGAACTTCAAGCATGTAAAAGATGGGTCCGAAGTTCCGGACTCGTGTTAACTAGTTTCTTCACCTGCACGCATAGCACCGCAGACCGAAAAATAAAATATAGAAAATAAATGTTATATTCTTCAATGGTGTACGGATCTCTTGCAAAAATACCGTCGAATTGTTTAGAAATAACCATGTAATAATTTGTCTATTCTTGGTAGACCACAGATAGAATTGGTTATGCTACGCATGTTGGGTGAAACACTGGGACTACCCTTTCGCGGGACTGACTCATCTGGTAACCGTGAACCTGGAACATAAAGGGTTATTGAAGGAATGTGGATTTTAGTCAGTATGAGTCCGACAGTTCCTCCCGTCCCGCCCTGGGTGGGAGGACTCATTTGATGATTTTACCATGAAAAAAGGGGACTACCATTGGCGACTTACAATCCCGTGCTCTAATTCTAAGAGCTCATAATAATTACCTTTGTATTCAGCAACTCTCAGAATAACTGGACAGGTGCTCAAGTCACCTTATTTCGTTTATTTTCTGATACACCAAATGCCTGTAATATTTTATCTCACGAGTCTTACTGGGTAATCTCCTCATTTATTCCGCAGTGTCTTACCAAAGACTGTCTCCATAAAATAAGCTTTGAAAATCCTTTTGAATATTTATCCTGCCTAAAACTCCTTTGGTAAATAAAATGTTTTTAGAGCAGCTTTTTGACGCGTGCTAAAAGGACATTTTGAAGTTTATTTTTGAAAGGAAATTCAGTATTAACGTCGAATTTTCTCCAGGAAATTATATTTACTTTTAAGAGGAAATTTTCTGTATTAGAGACGGTTCTTGAGGAAATTATGTTACTTAGCTTAAATAAAGTAAAACAAGGCAACTCCTTGATGCCATTTTTAGCTTGGAACGATGATGTTCCAAGCTAAAAAGGGCAAACGTGTCTTCTATGGAGAGGAAATGACTGTCAGAAACAAAGTATTCCTTTCTTATCGTAGTAAAATTATCAAATGAGTCCTCACCGGGGTGGAACGGGAGAGACCGTCAGACTGTTGACAAATCCACGGTAAAGATTTTCTTAGGAAAGAAAAAATCGATCCGCGGGCAGGATCGGTCGGTTGGAAATGAATGTACTGAATCCGAAGGCCGCAGGTTCGCATCCTGCCCGCGGATCAAATTTTTCTTTCCTAAGAAAATCTTTGAAATTCGCTACGCATATGTTAATACGTTTAATATTTATAAAATATTAAATCAACGGTATTCCTTAAATACATTCCAACGACACGGTTACCTGTTAGGCAGTCCCGTTATCTAAACTATTCCTTCAATTGCCCACTGCGTTCCTCGGCCGCGTTAACCTCTTAAGACTGTTTTAGTGGCCCCGGCAGGTTGTGGCGCCCTTTCAGTTTTCTGAAGCCTTTTTTTAGCGTGGTAAAATCATCAAATGAGTCCTCCCACCCAGGGCAGGGCGGGAGGGACTGTCAGACTTGTACATACTAAAGTCCACGGTGTCCTTCATTAGCCCTTTACGTTCCAGGGTCACGGTAATGGAATAAATCCCTAAGGCTTAATCCGAAAGGCTTTGGCCTTCTAGGGGCCATTCCATACCACTCCATCCCACTCCATCCCACTCCATCCCGCTTCATCCCACTCCATCCCGCTCCATCCCACTCCATCCCGCTCCATCCCACTTCATCCCACTTCATCCCACTCCATCCCACTACATGGCCCGTCATCTTGCTGACGCTCTTTGAGGCGCGCGTGGAACACAACGCGCCGTCGACCCGGGCATGTTGCTGAAGCCTTAGTAAATGATATCCTAAGATATGGATCGGCGGGTCCGGCAAAGTTGTAATTGGATATTTACAATTTGCCAATTATTTTAATGTATTGGGTTGCTATTGGTCTCACGAGAGCAGTGGTGGCACAGTGGTAAGGGACTCGACTTATGAGTTGTAAGTTTTGGGTTCGAACCCAGCTAGACTTACTTCTTGGCGAGATAGTGGTCAAACTATTGCTTTATTTTTTCACTACTGCTCTCCAATCGTTAAAGAAAATCATCACGAGGATACCCGTATATCCTAGAACCAAAAATTCAAACACATCATGTGATTGATGGCAAGCAATAAGCTCGCCCCCTATTGCATTGACTGACTTAGACTGAGGCTACATTAGACAGCGATTCGCGATGTTAAAGAGCGAAACAGGTTATTGCGTGGTATCGCTGATGTACAGTCGACAAAGTTTAATCATAACCCACCATAAGCTTATTTTCTTACGGACTTTCAAATACAATTAGGTCCACATTAGCGTAAATATACTTAACCATGGTAACGACTTTGATCTTTGTCAATTTGAAGGATTCAAACGATTTATTGTCAAAATGGGTCATGATTCAACTTTGTCGATTGTACGGTGTGGTCGTATACGGTCGTGAGCATTAGTTTTTTGTTTTAATCGCTCATGTGTCGCAGACCGCGTTGCAGCCTAGTGTAGCTTCAGTCTTAGATATAACTGGCAAAATATAGTGCGTGTTCTATTTGAAACACCTTTTCCCAACCTTTCGAGGATTACAAGCATGATGTTATGTCGTGAACAACACGGTAATTGCCATTCTGGTTGACGACACATGTAATAGTTAGAAGTGAGTGAAAACAAACACACGAAACTTCAAGCTAAGCATCTTGCTATCACGAGCAACGGGGACGTTCCTATATTTATTTCAGAACAACTAACTCCACGGAACGCCCGCCTATTTTATCTAGCCCGGGACTTAGCTAAATCTAAGCAGTATAAATTCTGCTGGACTACATTTGGCCGAGTTTTTCTGAAAAAGGACGAAAATGCTAAGGTAGTCCTTGTGAAGAGTGAGTCACAGGTGCATAGCCTGCTTCAAAGTGCATGACTAATTCTAGTTATTTTATCTGTTTGTAAATTCTTATTGTATTTCTTTCTAGCTTTTAATAGGTTTGAATTATGCAATAGTTCTTATAGTTTGCTAACATTTTTTACATTTAATTTGTTAAGTAATATTTGTACTGCACAGCACGCTCATAAACTATCACACACACACAACACTTCATTCAGTCTGTCTACCAAACACTTATCAACAAAGATTCATAACACAATTATCTCTTACTTACATCTATGCTCATTCATAGTTAGAATACTCACACTCATACTCTTTGGACCAAAACTTCTCCGTATTTATGTAGTTATTCTGATTAATATTGATTTTCCTTGGCATTTATTTTTAACTATAAGAGTACATCGTGAGATATGTAAAGTAGACTTCGCAAACGAAAATGGATAGTAACTTAAATACACTTGATGAATTGGACGACACTGAAATTGCCAACTCTGCTTTAATAAACATTGAAGAAATATCCACGTCGTTGAAGTTCGAAAATACTTGCCTGACAATAATAACTCAGAACATGAGGAGTATTTACAGTAATTTTGATGATTTGCAGATGAATTTAGCTCTGATAAAGTTTGACGTGGATATTCTTATTCTTACTGAGTGTAGATTAAATAATAGTAAGCAAATACCACTACTTGAAAACTACACCGCTTATTCTACTTCAATTCAGCTAAACCAAAACGATGGAGTTGTTGCCTATGTAAATAACAAACACATGCCTCTCGTTACAGAACTAACCCTAACTCATGCGTCTGCTCTCCAAATCGTCGTGTCTAATTTTACTATTCTAGGTATATACCGTTCCCCAGCCAATACTTGTGCTGACAATTTCATTAACTCTCTAAACTGCCATCTTGAATCTTGCAGTACGCACAAAAATATTGTTGTTATGGGTGACATAAATATAAATATAATCGAAAAACCCACAGAAATATCACAACAAAGATCAAATAGGCTAAACTACCTGAACATGCTATCTGTGCACGGCCTTCTTCCGGGACACTGCCTTCCTACCAGAGAACAGAACTGCCTTGACCATACTATCCTGAAACTTGATAAAACTAAAACCTCAGCATTTGTGGCAGTGCTTAATACAACAATCACGGATCATGCTATGGTTCTCTTAAATCTGACTAGCTTCAGTAAAAGACAAAACACCTGTTCAAAAACCATTACCTTTATAGATTTTGAAAAAGCACATAAATGCCTTATAAATATAGATAAATCAATCTTTGCTACCTATACGCTCCCAGATAGCTTTGCCACTAAACTGGTGGAGGTGATTAGATCGTCTCTCCAAAATAACTCAAAAATCAAAACCATCTCCTGTGGGAAAAGAACGCGGAAGCCCTGGATCACTGTGGGGGCACTGCGTTGCATACGACTTAGAAACAAAATGCAGCACCAAACTAGACTGGACCCTTTCAATCTAATTTTAATAATAACTTTTAAACGTTTCCGCAACTTTTGTTCCAACTTGATAAAAAAGACAAAGAGACAGTATTACAAAAAACAAATAGAAGATTCAGCAAAAAGTCCGAGACATCTTTGGTCTAAAATTAATGAAATCACGCATTTTAAACCACCCAAAACTTCGAATACACATCTCCTTAATATTACTACACATCCTCTGAACTCACTAAATAGAGTCAATTTATTCTTCATCACTATAGGCAAATCCTTAGCAGAAAACATCGCAGTTCAAACCAGCATGCCGGTTGTGACCAACTACCGCACTGATTCTAGGGCTTCCTCGTTTGTGTTATTAGAGACTGACCCACAGGAAGTGGACTGTATTCTAATGAGTCTTGACTCCGACAGTGCACCAGGATGGGACGGTATTCCAACAAAATATTTAAAACAATCCAGAGATTTTGTGGTTCCACTCATAAGCCAGCTAGCTAACCTTTGTTTCAAAACTGGTGTTTTCCCGAAAGAATTAAAAAGATCAGTGGTCACTCCTGTGTACAAGGGTGGGGACGTAAACGATGTCAACAACTATCGCCCCATATCTGTTCTGTCAGCAATTTCAAAAATTTTAGAAAAATTAATAAACAAGAGACTAATTAATTATTTACAGAAATACAATATCCTATCAAATGCACAATACGGGTTTAGACAAGGACGTTCAACTCAAGACGCTATTTCAGCTTTGACATCTGAAATTGTTGACAGAGTGGATAGGGGTCATAAATGCTTAACAGTTTTCTTAGATCTTAAAAAAGCTTTTGACACCGTTTCCGTCCCGATCCTTCTGGGCAGGTTAGAAAACATAGGTATAAGGGGCACATCTCTCTCTCTTTTGGAGAGCTATCTCAAAGATAGACAGCAAGTGGTTAAGGTCAGTAACTTGTGTAGTGTTGAAGGGAATGTCTACTACGGAGTTCCGCAGGGGAGCGTTTTGGGTCCGACAATGTTTTTAATTTATATAAACAGCCTTTGCAATATGCAGATCAATGGAGGGAGAATTTTCTCATACGCTGACGACACTGCGGTTGTTTTTACGGGAAAGTCATGGAAACATGTGAAAACTATAACTGAACAGGGACTTATTAGGTTGGCTGAGTGGCTTAGAGTAAATCTCTTAACCCTCAATACCAGTAAAACTAATTTTATTTGCTTTTCCCCAAGCCAAAGATCACAGCCTGGAACTGACTTTAGCATTACCGTACATGTTTGTCAAAATTCAACCCCCAATGATTATAACTGTGGCTGCCAGAATATTCAACAAGTCAGATCCACAAAATATTTAGGCTTAATTATTGACCAGCGGCTTTCATGGCACCCTCACATTGAAGTACTCATGAAAAGGATCAGGAAGCTCATTTGGGTGTTCAAAACTTTACGTCATGTTATGTCCGCGCAACTTATAAACAAGGTGTATATCGCTCTGGCGCAATCCGTAATGACTTATTGTATTCCGATATGGGGTGGAGCTTCCAAAATCAAATTCCTCGATTTGGAAAGAGCGCAGCGATCACTTTTGAAGGTGATGTATTTTAAACCATTTAGGTTCCCTACAACAGACCTCTATAAAGTCAGTAATCTGTTATCAATTAGAAAACTTTACATTCTAAATGTGACCTTAACCCTGCATAAATGTCTTCCCTTTGACCCAGCAACTCAAACCAGAAGGCGTAAAGATATTGTTGCCTACTCTCCAGGGGTACGATCAGCATTTGCCAGACGTCAGTATGTTACACAATCCACCTATATCTATAATAAACTCAATCTAAATTGTGATATATATTCTTTGTTGTTATACGACTGTAAAAAAACGATAACTGATTGGTTGAGATCCCTAACATATGAAGATACAGAAAATATTCTGATTAGGGTGAGCTAACAATTAATTGTTGTCAATTAACATGCTGGATACACACACACACACACACACACACACACACAAACACGCACACAAACACATACACAGTACACTCCTCACACAACACATGCACTCCTCACACATCTAGAGCTGCTTAATTATTATTATTATTTTTTACAAAAAAAAAAAAAAAAAAGTTTAGCTTCATTACTTTCATTGTTAAAGATAGCACATTAGGGAAGAGCGAGACAGCTCCGACACAAGTACTTCTGTAACTTACTGGAGCTGCCTCTATTTATGTATGACACAATGTTTTAGATGAAATAAATATTTTTGTATTTTTTTGTATTTTTTGTAGTTAGTTACAGTTGAACTTTAAGACTATCGTCTACCGAGCGCTCGTCCATACTAAAAGAGAAAACGTTTTCCTACCCCTAAATGTTATCCTATCTCAATGATTTTTTAGAATGCTTCTGACACTGTAAAAAACTAGGTTTATAGGTTTTCTTTTTTTCAAAATTTATAATAGTTTGAAAGTATCAGGTGCCTAAAAGTTACTATTTTTATGACAAAATCTTCATTGAAGTAAAACCTTTGTATTTTAAAAACAAAGAAGTTTTAGAAAAAAAGCAAAACCTACAAACCTAGAATATAACATGCTGAAACGATTGACACTAGAATCTAAGAGATTGGACGTGATTTAGTATGTGAAAAACGTTTTCTCCCGAGAGACAAATTTCATATAAAAAATACTCACAGTCAGTCGCGAGCTGCAACGCTCTCTATCGCACGATCGGGGGTTTTTCAACGAGCGAGAGGGACAGCACGAGTTTTTAAATACCTATTTTTTGAAAAGGCAGCCGCTATACAATCCTCTTAAAGGCCTCATCTACCCTACCTAAGGCCCTAGCATGAATACTTCGTATTTGGCCGTACAGGGTTGAAGTATTACGATGTAAATTGTATGGGAAATTAAAAAGCGCCTCTAGTGAGCGAGCGAGAAACTCAATTTATCCATGAAATGAACGTCAAAGTCCTCGTTTAAAGTTCGCTCCACGACTGAATTCATTATAAATCAAATTTCATTAAAAAAACGTACCTCGAACTTTCCGCAGGATAGGCTCTGCCCTGGGTGGGACGACTCATTTGATGATTATATCACGCTAAAAAAACGGGCATGTGTAGTGGCTCGGACCATAATTTTTTTTTCACCTCACCCGCTCGGAAAGATTCTATTTCTCATTCGAAATCTGAGCGCAAAACTCCATTTTGTGCTCTAGAGCACAAAGTGTTGTTTAAAATTCGAACACGTCTTGTATTCAATTGTTTTCTACTTTTCCACACTGCCAGGCGAGCCGCCCCCACTACATTTCCTCGCTGTGTGAGGTGAAAAGTTGTGTGTTGCACTCGGCAGCAAAGTTTTTCTGCGTCTCGTATCTTTGAAAACTTCGCATCCCTCAGGATTCTATATTTGAACCGCTCGTTTCTCTCGCGGTTCAATCTTAGAATCCTTCGCTCGCTCAGTTTTCAATTCAAGTACTCGCGCCAAAAATCAACTTTGCAGCCTTGCATAACAAATAACTATTTGGGACCTGTGCGACGTCATGTCATTTCCTACGTCTACAACATTGTAATAACAAACCAATCTCTTGGGTATTACGACTCGTTTTCATTTACCCATTGAGTTTGATATTAGTTGATTTGACATAATGATATCTAATGTTTAAAAAGTATGGTTGTTTGTTATACAATAGGGTATTTTACTGCAAAAATAAATTGAAAATCTGTTTTATCCGTCAGTTAGAGGCTTGAAAAATAAGGGACACCATATTTTTTGTTTTTTTTTTAATCATTGAATATTGACAGAGCAAATATAGATGATAGACAGACAATATAACCCTTCGAAATTCCCGAGTGGGGGCTTGTGATGTCATAATGCCTGTAAAATTATACAGAACACGTGAAGTTTAGTGATTTGTAGAAGCGTTGTATTTCTTCAATTTTAGTTTACGTAACAAAAGAAAAAATACGGTTCAAATAGTTTTTGATAATCTAACTTTTGGATTAATAGTTTTTTTTTTAGTAAAATCGCCTATTACGTCGGAATGGCTCAACGGATTTTCATAAAAGGCTCAGAGATAGGTCATGGTCTGGAATAAAACATAAGATACCTAACGTTTATTCCGGTATTAAGTTACCGTAGGAGAATTTTCAAGTTACACGTGGGTGAAGCCGGTAGTAAAGTAATAAATATAATTTCTCAAGGAAAAAAAATAAGGTTATGTAATTGGAGTAAAGAAAAAATATGGAAGGTAAAAATGAGATTTCTCCTTTACATATATTGGATTTTGTACAAATAAAGTGATGGAATGGAAAATACTTCTTTGAAGAAACCTTATTTATTGCGATGACGTGTAATTTAGGCAATCTGTGATACCTGATTTACGTTCCCTTTATGATAAGGTATATCAGAAGAAGTTTTTTTATGAAAACGTAGCAATTCTTTTTTTTTAATGATAATTATACGTAGTAGACTACGCAACAAAGCGGTATGGGAGTGGGAAGTTGTTGCCGCCAATCGCTACTATGTTTACGTGGCATGCACAACGTTTCGCCCGCTGCGCCGACCGCCGCTCTGCTCACCGCTTCGACCACCGAGGTCGTAATTATATGGCCAGTTTTTTTCCATACATTTAGATTTAAGTGTCCTTTGGTGGGACTTTTTGCGCAGTAGCCGAGCGAACAACTGGTGCGTTGCGTGTCGCAAATTTGATTCACGGAAAAAATGTATGTTCTCTGTATAAGTAATAGTTCTGGGTCTGGGTGTTTGTGTATGTGAGTTAAAATGTTTGTGAACGCTCCTACGATATAGGAGAATTAATACTTATTAAAGGTTTTTTTATAAAAAAGAAATAAAGAAAATTAATAATGTAATTAGGTATTCATTTCTAATTTATACAGTATTTGCTATAGCATAAATTGACTACACTTTAGCGTAATAACATCAATATGAAAACCAATCAAACTAAGTACAATTTCAATTCAAACACCAATATGAATTCAAAACACAATATCCGAATAACACCGACCAATCGGTAAATATTCGTACTGTGGTTGGTCGACACAATCGACTGCGGTCAACGTGTCTATCTACGAGTATCTATATGTCTGATTGTTTGTATAACAAGGTATATTGAGTAAACATATTCATATTTAAAACGCCAATAATGATGTGAATTCAGCGATCATTGTGCCGTCGTGTCGGCTTGAGGCTTAGTTGCTAAGAGTCTCAACCGACATTTTGAATGTTGATGGATGGAGAGGAAGAGGAAGGCCAAAGAAAAGATGGATGGATTGTCTAAGAAACGATATGAACAAAAAAGGAGTAAATGATATTGTGACGTCTTATAGGGGAGAATGGAAGAAAAAAACGTGTTCGGCCGACCCCAAGTATAAATTAGATAAGGGCAGGAAAATTCTGACGAGGCCCCCAAAGAGGGCCAAAGCCTGCCGGGGTCGCGGGACTGTCTCACCTGGTAACCGTGGCTCTGGTACGTAAAGGGCTACTGAACGATCACCGTGGATTTTAGTCAGTACAAGTCGGACAGTACCTCCCGTCCTACCCTGGGCGGGAGGACTCATTTGACGATATTATATATGGCAGGATGATGATGATGAATTTCGACCAATATCTAAGGAGGTTCTCATAAGGCAGCTGGATCAAGGGGCCTGATTCAGAGGAGGTTCCTTTCTCTGGAGCCCTGACCGCCGGTAGCTTGGACCCTGTTCCCGATACCGGTGGCCCACTAGTATTTGTATTTTTAAATGTTTTTTGTTAAAATGTTTAATTTCTAAATATGGGGAAAAATTGTAAAGGGAATAAATCTATCATTAAACGAATAATTATGGGAGGCCTTTGTCCAGCAGTGAGATAGAATAGGCTAACAAAAAAAAAAAACGATTATAATCGTAAACAATCGATGCAATCGAAAACTATTGATGAAACGCCTGCAGAGTTCCCAGAGGTGGTTCAATTAACTCTCACATCAGAGGGTGGTCACATTAATGCTCCAGAGACATTATCAGCCTTTTGTAATTAACCTGAGGTGGGATTATGGATGTTATATTAATGAGTATTGGTAGTTCGGCACAAAGATTAGCGGACATTTATCCAGCAGTGTTTTAGCTTTATTTTCTCACATAGGGATATAAAGAAAAATTCCACTCAAAAATTCATAACTTTGTCTAATAGTAAAAATCACAAAATACTTCAAAATAGGTCCTGTGCCTGATGCAATCGCGGTTACGCTAATAGTAATGTGGTTGTGTGTAGCAGAATAGTAGTTGTGTTCACATTAATTGATCAATAATTTCCTATTTGTTCCCTTTTTTTGTAGAAACTAACCACGTTTAGAGGGAAAAGATCGTAGTAGGCCTTGACGAAGATGGTGGAATGAGCCAGGACTTTAAGTTAAGGAATATTAGCAGATCTAGACGGAGAGAGGCAGAAATGACTTAAGAGGCATTTGTCTAATAGTCACACAATACGGGCTTACAAAAAATAGAGCGATGTCAAACTTATTCCCATGCGACAAAATTTACGAGGAAGGTTTGTTGACCATAAACTTATTGTGTGCGCTTTCCTAATAATTGTACGCTCTTAAATAAGCAATAACCATGTCAAAATTAACATTAACAAGAAAATATTATTAAACAAAAAAAGAATTTTGAAAGTCGGTCCACAATTGGCGGAGTAATCGGGTAACAAACACACAAAAAAAAACATACCGTCGTATTGATAACCTCCTTCTTTTTGAAGTCGGTTAAAAATAAAAATAATCATAATTTTTGTTAAACTGACAATTATCGTCCCAATATGGCGTCACTATCCCTGTTAATTTTGTAACAAATTACAACCCAAACGCATTGACGGACTAAAAAGATTTTCAATTTGTTTATGCAGTAGGTAAACTACCCTATGTACCGTATAGTAGGTATATTATATCTGTTTGTATCTACCTCTGTCGAAGCCGCACGATTGTGGCCGGAGCCGTGCCTGACGCCATCGCGGTGAGATTATTGAAATGTGATTGTGTGTCGGAACTGCGGCTTTATCCACATTGATGGATCGATAGTTTCCAATTATGTTCATGTATTACCCGCTTTATTGTAGAAACTAATCACTTTACGGGTGAACTTAATGTGAAACAATTTCATAGTGTTTTATGATTGATTCATAAATAACCAATTCGAACAGAGGCCTATAAAAACATTTCTGTACATTTAAAAAGCTCTTCTAAAAGAACTTCCTCAAATTAACGTCGGAATTTACAGGAACTTAAAGGGCTATTGAAAGACACCGTGGATTCTAGTCAGTACAAGTCTGACAGTCCGTCCTGCCCTGCCCTGGGTGGGAGGAGTGATTTGATGATTTTACCACGGAAAAACAGAAAGTGGCCTCGGATACTTGAGTACTTGTTTATGAGTGAATTTCAATTATAATAATCAGTGTTAACCTCATAGCAAAATTATGAAATTGACATGTTGAAACTCGGTTATAAAGTGTTGATCGTTTTTAGTGTCAATAGATGAATTTATCTTAAGCCTAAACTAATATTTTAAAAGTTATGCGATAATGAACAGTCGACAAAGATGAATCATAACCCACCATAAGCTTATATTCCTACAGATATTCAAATAAATTCGTAAAAAAAATGATTTTTCATACTGATGGGGCCGATCAATTTCTCATTTTGTATGAAAAACCAATTTTGCGAATTTCCAAAATTCATAGAACAAACATGTTCAGTAACATGGGCTGAGTTACCCCACGAGAGGTTTTGCGCATTTAACGTTACACGTTGTATAGTATATGTTAATACTGTTTAAAACTAACTGCCTTTATACCTAACCTTTTTGCTACACGTAGGTACACAAATGTATTATTAATGTAAAGTTACAGGTATAATATTTCAAACTTCAAAGTTTCCCAATACTTGTCGCGCCTAACCTTCAAAGTTTCAGCCAAGTTTCTCTACAATGTGACACTTCTAGGGCTATATACATAGTTGAATTTTAAACGTGTTTGCTCAAGTTATTAACATAGCACGTGTCACCTTGGATACCTTGGTTTGTAAAGGTTGCCATTTGTGAATTATGTAATCAATTTTATTAATGCTTTATTTAAACGGTAGGTTGTAAATTACACTTTAAAATGTAGTGCAAAAGGCCGTTTTAAGTTTTTGTCTTAGAAACGCACAGGGTTACTAGGGCTTGTACCGACCCGGAAGACACGGTAGAGCATACGGTGGAGGTGTGCCCTGCTCGGGCAGAGCTCCGCCGTGTCCTCACGGAAGCGTTAGGCGGCGGCAACCTCTCGCGCCCGGCATTGGTTGAGGCCATAGGTGAGATGGAATGGGAAGCAGTCACCTCCTTCTGCGAAGCAGTCATACTAGCGAAGGAGGAGGCGGAACTCATGAAGGAGAGGAACGCTTCCACCTCACGCCCAAGGCATCGGACTTCGCGAGGAGTTTATCGGCCTTCGTTGGCACGCGCATGTTTACGGTGAATAACGGTGACTCGCCGTTTGATCATGGACCATGCCCGGACCGCGCCTCAAAGAGCTGTCAGCAATGTGACGGGGTCGCCAAACTTATCCCAATAGAGGGCCAAAGCTTGCCGAGGTAACCCTGTAACATAAAAGGCTATTGAACACCGTGAGTTTTAGTCATTTCGAGTCTGG
Source organism: Agrotis clavis (assembly GCA_954870645.1). Lineage (NCBI taxonomy): Eukaryota > Metazoa > Arthropoda > Insecta > Lepidoptera > Noctuidae > Agrotis > Agrotis clavis. The sequence goes on along the minus strand of OX940937.1, from coordinate 15,481,592 downwards.
CAGACTCTCCCGCCCCACCTTGGGCTAGGACTCATTAATTGATGATTTTCCAAAAGAAAAGTTGTGAGCAAAAGATAGTAACTCACAAAGCGAAAACCGGTAGGCTCCCTCATCTTTACAAAACCTAAATCTTGAAATTAAAAAAAAAAAATGGTCTAACAATATAACCTTCTGAGTAATCCCTTTATATATACTTACAAGTAAATGATGTCAATTAGATGCCATTAAATATATATATATAAAAAGGGGCATTTGCAATATGGAACGGAAGTCTTAGGAAGATATTATCTTGGAATTTCCCTTGAAAATACCGCATATTTTCGCAACTTTGTGACATCAAAGGGAAAAAACGCTACAGTATTGCTTTACATGCAAAATATAACTCATTTTGTATATTTTACATATACACAGTGAGTATATAGTATACGGTTAGGCATGTATAAATGTGTTTGATCATTATAATAATATCTGTAACAATGTTGTTTCTGTATTAAAATTCGCCTCGCTGGCCTAGCATGAGGCGAGTTCACACCAGGGTAAGTCCTATTGTGTCTATTAAATGATCATCATCACTGCCATTGGTGAAGGAAGAACAGGTTTCCATTACCGTGCAAAAATGTTTTATGCACTACAGGGTTACGGTACCGGGTTGAGCTATTTGTGTCATGTGAGTTTGACATGCAATGGTTGTACAAACATACATCCATTATTTTACAAACTTTCACATTTAATTTTATGATGTTAACTAGTGTTTGCCCGCGGCTTCGCTTGCGTTAATTTAGAATTTGAGAAACAATACGGATCGTGTAAGTGGCGCCATCTGGAATATGAACGTAATTGTCTTCTCGGCAACAGCTCTCTTCTGTTATTCGGGATGAAAGATACCCTATATCCGTGTCTATACTCCTGACAACGTATATATGCTAAATTTTGGGACGATCGATTCAGTAGGTAGTAATGCGTGAAAAGGTAAAAAAACAAACATACTTGCATTTTTATTATTAGTTTAGATCAATAATGTTATACCTAGGTACATAGTTTGCATAGGAAACATCCTTATTTGAGCGACATTAATTTCAAAGATCCGTGTTTATCTTAAACATTAGACTATAATTTTTTGGTCGATTTACAGTATCGCTGCAAATTGAACGTACGATAGCATTGCTCTTCTCCCTTTAGCATACCCCGTGATACCTAAAAAATAACTAATTATTTGACTCGATGAGTACAACTTGTCGTCGTTTCAAACAGAATCTATGCACTGGTTTGAGCACCAATTCAAAACATAAATAAACACAAAATAATAGAAACACTGATTGTTTTCGAATCTTTAAAATTCCTACACCTCGAAACAATTACAGTTTAAAAAAATAATCCAACTTACTACCTACAATTTACCTAAATCAGTGTAGATTTATATCCTAGAGAACTATTGAAAAAAATAGTAATAAATTAAAATTGCGAATAATATTGAAATAAAAGTATGCACAATTTTTTTTTATTATTTGAAACTCTTAGGACAAATAAAAACAAAAAAAAAAAAGGTTGCACTCCAGGAGTGCCGGTAGAAGTGAAAACTTTTTTGTTACTATGTTTTATTTTTAATTTGAATGACGTCTTACTCATTTTCGATCAGGGTCACGTGACCCTGACGGTCACGTGACCCTGACGGTCACGTGACCCTGACGCGAGTTTTAAATTTTTTACCCATTACAGAAAAAGTGTACAACGCCGCTAAAGAAGTTTTCACTTCAAAAATGAAACGCAAAAAGTGAAAAAGAAAATTGCAAGATTTGATCCTGAGACCCCTTGCACAAAAGTCAAGCAGGTTACCAACCAGACTGGCTAGTACGCTGACAGTAGTTTTCAAATTGCTGTTCTTATACAAATGTCAACAATGACTGAAAATCAACATATTATAACATTGCTAATTCCCCAAGGAGAATAGTGTAATTATACATATCCTATTAATTGAAGAGCAGTTTAAGGAATATTTGAGAAAAAATTGAATAAATAATATCCAGTGGTTTAGCTTCCAACTCCAAACAAACATTTAAAAACAACAAAATTCAAAATTGCTTATCTCCCAGGGAAAATAGCGTAATAATACACATCCTATTAACAGAAGATATTATTAGAAATATTTGTGGAAAATTTGATCGACAACTTAACAGTAGTTTGGGAGATAGATCAAATCAAAAAAACATAAAAAAAATCGAAAAAAAAAAGTTGATTTGGCATCAGAATCGATCCCTTATCTCGAAAAAAATACAAAAAGAAAAAAATATTCAATGTACAGGAATGACAGTTTTACGATTTTATTATATGTAAAGAAAAGATAAAGATAAGACTTGTGGCGTGTGAAACATTTTGTTCTCATAATTCTTTAGTAATATTTCTGGAATTACGTCAGATTTTTTTCCTAGATTGGAAACCCTAGCTTTAAAAGCGTATACCTTATCAAATGCCGGGGATAAAAGGATATGTGTTACTGATAAGAGAGTGATATTTTATTGCATCCATATAATACTTAGCTTTGATAAAGTGACGTGACGTCACACGTGATGTCATCTCAATCAGAATGTAAGTCTCGTATGACGCACGGGAGAACATAAAAAGAACATTTCGTAATATAGAGTTATTTTTGTAGTTAATTTTTATCTTTTCTTGTAGCCTTTGTTAGGTTTCACCTTCATGGTTAACGAGTTGGGTTAGTGGGCGGCGAGTAATGGGGAGCTCGCCGTCCGATCAGGGTTAGTCGCGGGACTGTCTTAGTACGTAATCTGGAATCCCTGGATCCTGGAACGTAATCTCATTTTTTAATGAGGAAGAGTCTGACAGTCCCCAGATGTGGTGTGGAACTTGAAGAGAGAAAAGCGGATGAGGGATGAGTGGAGCCGCGGGTCAAAGTTAGTATGTGTGAACGTATAACTGAGTAATTAACCGGACTCTTCGTATTTTCAGCTCAGGAATATTTCATAGCTTTTTTTGGGTTGTTGTAAATGCCCCACGAAAAAAAGTATTGATCCTTTCCTCCTAGTACTTTCTGTTCAGATTCCACATTGTGTCCTCGTTTTCGGTAGTTTTGTGCTGGATTTTACTAAATGTAATTGTTCTGCTATCCGTGCGGAAAAAAGAAATGGGGCGACATTACAATAATTAAAATTGAAAAAAAACTAAAACCTTTGGTTAATTACATAGGTATGCAAACTTTTTTTCGTGGGGAATTAATTTTGTGGCAAAACAACCCCTTTTTGTTTACTTTCGAAAGTTCTTTCAGAGGCAAAACAGTTGAGTATCATTTAAGCTCAATTGGGACACTTCTTCTTTTGTTTTTTGGTTTTTAATATTCATCATAAGAGCAGTGGTGGCCCAGTGGTATCGGTCCCGACTTACGAGATGTAGGTCGTGGGTTCGAACCCCGCCAGGCGCATTACTTTGTGTAATTTAATTCATCACCACTGCTCTCAAAACGGTGAAGAAAAACATCGTGAGGAAACCGCATGTCCTAGAACCAAAAATTCGAAGACATGTGACATCTGCCAACCCGCACTGGGCCCGCGTCGTGGATTATGGCCCACTCCCTCTCACAGAGAGGAGGCCTGTGTCCCAGCAGTGGGAACATTATAGGCTGATGATGATGATGATGAATATTCATCAAATGAGACCGCCCTGCATGGACCGGGACGGACTATCAGAGTCTTACCGAAAAAATATCCCGCTGTTTCTTCATTGCCCTTGAAGTCGAAGTTTATTTTTCGTGCGACTTTTCCGTCGTAAGTAATTGTTTGTTATGTGTCTAGACAGGCAGAATAAGTAGCATATTTATCCCATTTTTTATATAATAGTCAGTTTTTGCAATTTCAAATTTCTTTTTGTTTTCCTAAAGACGAAGTTCTACCTATATCGAAGAACGTTGTTGGAAACATTATTTGTTTTGAGTTTGTTATGAAAATGGTAAATATCCCGTTTTAAAATTTAATCAGCTATTTTAACCGACGCTAATTTTAGGCAGCGGTTTCGTGTATGTCAAAATTATCCCACGGGACGTTACAACCGGGATAAAAGGTCCTTTGTGTATTCCAGACTACCACCTATCAGCTGAGTTTATTCAGGATTCGTTCAACCGTTGTGTCGTGAATAGGTGCGTCCACACAGAGCGAGCCTCGCGAAGCATTTGCCGCGCGAAGCAGCTCTGTTAGTGTGGAAAGCGCACGCGCTGCCACGAGCCATTCAGTGTCGGCTTTTTGTTTTGCTCGCGTATTGTTTCATGCCACAGTGCCTCGGTCGAGAAACACTAGGCAAGTCCACACAGAGCAAGCAGCCTCGCGAGGCAGTTTACTCGCGCGGCAAATGGCTCACGAGGCTGCTCGCTCTGTGTGGACGCACCTATTGACTAATAAACATCCATTATTCAAACATCTTCGCATTAATAATATTACTTTTCTTTGTCATAAACACAAGCAAAGTCGCTGAAAACAGTTAGCATTGACCAGAAACAATATATTACTAAACTAGAACTTCTCAGAAAACGGTATAATTACTTTAATATAAGTTAGAAGACGACTTGTCACATCTAATGTTTCAAAGTCACAATTATAATATTTTAAGTTCTTGAAAACGTCATTTACCAAAACGAGAGTTTTAAGGTGCTTCCAGACTGATGGAGTCGCGTGTCAAAATGGCAACTGAATGAACACAGTAGATTTTAGTCTATATGAGTCTGACGGTCCCTTCCACTCCACCCATGACATTTGTAGGTGGAATCCGGGACAAAATCCCCACGACCGATTAAAGCATTCCAAAAAAACTAGAGACTGAACGAAGTTTCGCTTTCGTTTCGGCTGAAAGTATGACTAGCCCTCAGCCCTGGGTGTAGCAGAAAGGACTGTCAGACAGGGTTATTGATTAAAAATCCATCCAGTTCCTTTAATTGCCACTTACGTTCCAGGGTCTCGGTAACCTGCTTAGACAGTGCCGCGATCCCGCGCTAAAAACAAAAAATGAAATTTCTTAGTCCGTTTCCGATAAGCCCTTTATAGGTATATATAAGGACCTGAACAAAAACCCCTTGACCAAATAGCGAAAACTCATTGTTACCAACAAAGAATAAAGCCTGCTTTTACAAAAGGATCCTTATTTTACGTTTACTAACGTCGAGATTTGCTAGATTAGAACAAGTATACCCTTAAAGTTTTTGAAAAGGCCGTTCTTAAGTACGTTGACTTCAAAATGTCATGTGGTCTTGATACTTTGGTTAGTAGATTAAAAGCAAAACAATACTTCTAGAAAAAAATCAGAAGTCGGGGCTTTGTTTTGTTTTTATTTCATTGACTTTGCTACCAACTTCCGAAAGAAATTTATTTTGCACTTTTTGTGTTTGTTTTTTTTTTTTTAAAGAAGTTTTTTATTTTTCCCTTTTAGTTCAGATATTCAACCAAAATTTTACCCAGTAGTCTTTTTATAATTGTCTTGTGTGAAAATTTCGCCATAAGTAAGCAATAGCGGATCCATGCGTCAACGTCACGGGATATATCTATTCCTGTTGTATACTAAACCTTCTCCAGAATGTAACAAACACTTTTCAAGCTGCATCAAAATTGGTTCAGCCAAACGCGAGATAATCGCGGAAAAACAAACATACAGGTCGAACTGTGAACCTCCTTTTTTTGGAGTCGTTTAAAACTTAATGTAAAACTAACTGTTACCAGCAGCTTCCCTCTCGTTTTAATCGTCATACGGCTTTCAGGTTGAGTGGTGTATCGCTAAGTGCGATGATTGGAGTGGCTAATGCGATTCCCCGCTACATTAATGAGACAGAACTGCATTACACGCATCAAAGAGACCGCAAAGTTCACAGGAAGTAATTAGCACTCAGTAGAGAGCTTTGAAATACACCGACAATGGAATAATTTTCCAGCTTTCAAACTGAAGAAGACTTAGACATTTTTGCTGCAAAAAGTCTGCACTTAAACCTTTTTTTTCTATTTTTAAGGTCAAGGAGAACCCTTGAGAATTCAATTAGAATTTCTTTTGCAATAACTCAGGCGGACCCGTGACCCAGGGGTATTTCCTTGGCGGTCGGCCTAACTAATTTGTTAATTTATTTTAATTAAGCAAATATTCGCTGTTTTCGCTTAAGTAGTCATACTATTTTGTCATATTAATATGACCACGAGGATCGTGAATATTCTAAAAAAAAACATCACAAACTCATTTGATGATTTAGCCACAAAAAAGGGGAAAAGTGATCGTGATTAATTCATTATTTAATTTGAAATGGAATTTATAAATTATTAATAACTGCCGCAATTTGTTTTTTCTAGAAATCCTGCGATATAGGTTTCCTTATTTGTATTTCTGCATTTTTCGGGCAGATGATGAAATCTTTCTGAAAATCTTTTAAACTTCTGAAAAATAAAACATTATTTTAGTAAAAACAATACATAAGTAAGTACATCCGTCCCGTTTGATACAGGTAGTAAAACAACTATCGACAAATATTTTCGCCCGATCTCGTGTTTTACTGTAGGCGTTTCGACTATCTTATACTTATTGATAATTCAACTTTATCTAATATTCGAACCGTACTTTTGCGATCCTATTTTGTTACAAATGTAGTTGAAAGGGCATGAAATAATCATGGTTGTTTAGCGCCCACATATTTGCTTTTTATAGGATTACTTCGTTTAAGGATACTTTTGCTGTACAATTTTACACAGTTAAACATGCGTGCAAAGCCACTAGCAGCATCTAGTTTGTTTATAATATTATAATTAGGTACCCAGCGAGAGAGCAAGTTAATGATGTTTATGAAAAAAAAGTTATCTTAAAAGACAAAGCAGAAATGCCAAATAGTTTAACAGTTTCCAATTCTTAAACCGGAACTTAGCAAAGTGGCTAAGGGGTAGAAATAGTTTTAGTAGAACCTTCCCTGTAAAGTTATTTCACAAAGTACTCCACAAATTCTACAATATTTGAGGGAAATTCAAGGAAAATCCGGACACTCGTACGTTTCTAGTCAGTCAATAATCTGTTGAGGTAGGCTTTCATTTGGCCTGGATGAATCCCAGTATTACATTTGCGCGGACTGCCAATCTGACCTCTACAATCCAGATACTAGATTATTACATTGGTTGAAAGCCAGCCTTGACCGTCAAATATCTACCTTCGTATCGATGATTATGGCTATCATATTACGTTACTTAACTAAACTATTAGCATTACTTAACTTGGTGGATCGATTTATGCTTCTACTATTTAGTAAAAAGTACCCCCTGGCCCCCGTTCCTTCGGCCAAACTAACCTGTATTCGCAGATGGGAATACATCGGTCCAAAGTCACCCAATTATTCATTCAACCCTCGCCAACTTGGTACATTTATTATTTGCCATTTAATTCTTGCAATGTTTTATCTTTTTTTTTGTGCCATTTGTCTTGCGAAGTGTGGTTTTGTCTGGTTTATTTGTAAATTAATGTGAGTTGTAGACTTACTTAGGTTCATAGTGAAAAATGGGTTTTTGAGTTTTGAGAAAAGACTAGAGAAGGCTGTTAGATAGGGTTCCATATCAAAATAACTACATTCATTTAAACTACTATTGATATATCTACGGTCAAAAGAACTACCGGTTGGTATAACTAATGGTCATTTCACATAAGTTTTTTATAACTAATGTACGAAATACCTAATGGATAATTCACCTGCGTTTAATTCAGCTACGGTTAACTCACCTACCGGTTAATTCACCTACGTTTAATTTTAATTTTCTCAGTGCAGTTACGTACGCTCCTATCTAAATATCAGCTGAACAACTTTGTGCTTTTAAACGTGAAGAAGACGGTTGACTTTGAGGGCACCCCGAGGTTCGGTTTTGTTAGGGTCTTTTAAACCCTGTAGACAGAAAAAGGAGACCCGCGTAGCGGGGCTCCGTCAGTAACACTTTTTTTAATCAACAAATGTTTATCTTTTTGTGGTAAGGCGGTAAGAGTCTGATTTTACTACACAAAATGAAAAAAAAGTATTTGTACAACCACAACTGTTACATCTTCATTATAATGGATACAGCAACACACATTTTAGTAGGAACACAGTCCACACAAACTATGTTTGATAACAGTTGTTATAATACAACACTTCATTTAGAATTCAAATGATACACTTTTGGTCTGTTGTAGTGAGATCCCGCTTGGTACCTACCCGCAGTCAACCACCATTTTGAGATTAGCATGCACGTTAAAATATGAGATAAACATTTTTAATCCACTTTTAAAAGTAAACAAGTTCCATTTTGTTTAATTTAAGATCAATTCCTAATTTTTTACTCATCTTTTACCGAGCGACTATACTAAATTGGATAAATGTTTTTAGTTTTGTTCGTTGCTGTACGCACAAGCTTTTTGGTAAGAAAACTTTGACTTTAGTGTTAAAATGTATGTTAGAGAGCTGTGGATTTTGTAATAATAAATAAATAAATAAAAAAAAAGGGGCCCTAGCATGAATTCTATGTATTTGTCCTTGGCCGTACAGCTATACTTACAGGAAAATGAGAAAGTGCCTCTAGTGTTCTAACGAAAAACTTATTTCATCCATCAAATTAACGTTAAAGTCCCCGTTTGTTGTAAGTCATAAAACATAAAAACTCGTGATAAGGCTCCCTGTTTTTTGAAGCCGGGGCAGGCCGCTAGTGATTAAATAAAAGATTGAAGTCTATAACAAGCCTATGACCCCCTAAAATAGAGGAACACCCAATACTTCACTCATATTTGTCAACTATGTTAAAGTTCTATAATTATAATGACTCAAAATAACCCTATAACACTTTTCTGAATTACATTTGCAACGAACTCAGCCCATTCAACTATAAGTAAGTCTTAAATTTATACATTCTAACAGCTATTGTTCAATTTAATAATCCCAGCTTTAACGTTTGTTAAACGATGCTGTAAAATATGATATACATTGTATCTTTGTGAAAGCAAATCGTTAAAATTACCAATAAATTCTGTAAACGGTGAGTGACTGAACTAATCAGTTTTACCCTTCGGAAAAGGTTAAGAATGTTTTTGAATTTGTGTATTTTTAGCGCGCATTTGAAAGCGCACGACGTATACGCGAGTGATTCTTTATGATGCAAACTTCATGGTCTTAGGAACTTGTAAGAGTTGAGAACATCCTTAGTAATATTATAAATGCATGGATTTAAGGATGGATGATTTGTCTATGATTACACCTGAGTCGTTCCTGCGTTCGTTAAATTACACAAACAGAAATTTCAATTGAAAATGAAAATGCCTTCGTTATTGATTGTTAAACATGGTTCTAATTAATACTTTTGTAATAAAAATATTCCACATTCATTATCCGTAACGTTTTCTCTGGAGAATTAAAAAGAAAATCTTCTACTTAGGCTAACGGAGCGGAACTCAACATAGATAGATATACTTTATATCGACTTTGTTCCCTTGGGAGCGGATAAAATATTATATTTCTTTCGCCGAAGGCTTCTTAATAATAAGGTTTTGGGTTCACAATTTAGTCTTCATTAAATATACTTTTTTTGGGTGGTAAAATCATCAAATGAGTCCTCCCACTTTGGATTGGGCGACTGTCAGACTCTTACTGAGTATAAATCCAACCTGTTTCTTTCGGTGGCCCTTTACGTTCCAGGGTCACTGTCACCAATTTGGATAGTTCTGTAAGGACCTGCATCAGAGAGAAAGTGAAGACGCCGTTTCGCTTTCCCATTTACTCCTCAGAGAGTGGTCGTCGATTTGCCCGATTCTAGGACGTGCCGGTTTTCTCACGATGCTTTCCTTCCACTTTCGAGAGATTGGTGATGAAATAAATAACACAAAGTAATGCACCTGGACAGGTTTAAACCCACGAACGAACTCGTCAGAATCGTTAGCAATGTGCCATCACTGCTTCAAAGTAACAATACACCTTTTACTTTGCCCAGCCCGTTAACTGAACCCGGGACCTCGTGCTCAAAGCTCACGTTTGCGACCAATAAACCAGGGTAGCAGTACCTTTTTATAACCAATTAATTTTGGATAATTTATCAATAGCATGAAGCCTTATTAATTTGTATGCGCAAATCGAAGTTAACAAAATATAAAACAAATAATAACTGCGTACGGTTTCATATTGGACTGTTGGCACACTATCAGGTTTTCAATTTGCCTAAATAAAAGCTCACGGAATTGATAGCGAAAGCCAATCACGGAGCCTATTTCATTCCTGTTTCCTTTCAGAATGAAAAAAACTTCCATTACCATAGCGGATGACAGGGCTGATGAAAACGGGTTTTCCAGATGTAACGTGCTATGATAGAGATAAAAAAATCAAATTGTTTATATATTCTATTTTCGTCTATATATTTTTACTAGCATATTTATATTGATTTATTGATTGACATGTAAAAACAACGTGATACAAAGGTGTTCGATATTATAAAGTTAGACTAATCGGGATCGATATTATGCAGTGCCTATGGTAATTTTAAAGAGTTTGATAAAAGTTACCATATAAACCATTTGTAATCCAGTAAATAGATCGTTATGAATATTACAGATTTAGGACTAATAAGACTACAATAAAATACAGCTATCCAATAAATGTCAATCTCAATCCCCGCACGCAACAAATATTTGTACGATCTAAGTAGTCGTTCCGGGTCTAGGTTTTTGTGTACGTGACTTTCTATGTTTGTAAACCCACGATACAAGAAGAAATTCAAAGTGTTTTTGTTTTTTAAATCATCTAAACCTTTACAAAAGCCTTAAACAGTAGGTACAATATCTACCTAACGTTTCCGTATCAAAATAACTACGTTCATTTTAACTACTTTTGATATAGCTACGGTTGACTCACATAAGTTCAAGACACATATTGGACGACTCAACTACTGTTCAACTGACAAAATTTTGATTGAACTAAAATTGATAGCCCTAACGAACGATTCATCTAATGTTCTTTTAAGATATTGGTTGTTTTAGCTACATTTGAAATACCTAATGGATGACTCGCCTACAGTATTTTTTTAATAAATAAAACGCGCTCGTTTTTTTCTAAAGCGGAGGAAGAAGGCTTTCGCAGTAAGGTCGACGGAGCCCCGCGTAGCGGGTTCCGTCGACCTTTATTCTGGCACGTCACGACACGTAACGACACACCACGACACGTTAGTAATTTCCGCCTTTACGACCCGTTCACGACTTTACCGCTGTTAGCGATGACTGCGCGGGGCGGCAAGCTGTAAGATCAAATGTATGAAAATGTTTCAAACACGGCACGAGGCGCCGCCAGTGGCGAATTACTTACAAAAAACGAATATCTTATTCGCACCGCCCGCCGCTCCACGACCAGAAAGTATGAAAGAGCTTAGTCACAACTAAAAGATAAAAACAATTTTATATAAAACAAATGAAAACCACTTCAACACTTCCTTCACTCGTCTTCAGGAGAAAGTTGGTAGAATGTTGAAGGTCACATACTACTCAAACAAATTTGTAACTCCTGGCATACAGCCGGGTATGTACATTGTATACCCGGGTACACTTGCGGTTCACTTGAGAACTTTGTAGTTGAAGACTAGTGCTAAGTTCGAGTGTTACGTACGGAATCTTTCCTTCATTTCGTAACACTGTAATAAAGTTTTTGTTCCTGAATGAGCGTGCTTAAGATAGGTCTTGAATAGGTCTTTGTATAATGATACAAAGACCTATTCAAGACCTATCTTATTAGTGATTAGATAACTGTTTTTGAGCTATTACATAGTTTTTATTGCGGGCTATTTATTAGCGCGGTGACCGAATCAAGAAATTCCGTAACGAAAATAAACCTAACACTCCCCACTCCGACCGGCACAGCGGTGTCGGCACAGCCGTGCATTGTCTAACGTCGTTCGGCAGACTTCGGCACGGTGTTTGTGTGCGTGCGACTAGACTTATGCGTGTAGACTAGCTGCTAACTGCTCATAACTCATTCTATCTCTTTTAGCCACTACTGAGTCATATCAAACGTCGTTATAACATCTGTCATGTCAACGTGAATGAATAAAATAATGTTTTTAAGCTATTGCATAGCTTCTATCGCGGGCCTTGAGCGCGGGGACCGAATCCAGAAATTCCTTAACGAAAAAACCTCACGCTCCCCACTCCGACGGGCAAGGAGGTGTGGCTTGAAGGCCGTGCATCGTCTAACGTCGTTTCAGTTCGGCAGTCTTCGACACGGCGTTGTGTGCGTTTTTACGACACTATTTTATTTATTTAATAATAGAAAAAAATGTTTTCTTATCGGTCACCACGCTCAAAAAGTGTAACTTGAATTAATATCAAAGAAAAAGCAATACTGCATGAATAAAATAAATAAATAAAATTATAATTGCATAAGTTGATACAAAATGCTATGCAATAGCTTTACCGCGGCAGTCCCCGAGTGCCACACGTCTTTTTTTTCTTGACGTTTCACTTGATTGACGTGGCTGACCATAGCCTAATTATTAGAGTAATAAATAAAATAAAGAAATGTAATTGCATAAGTTGATAAAATGGACTGAGCTCACCCAGAAGAAGTCTGTTCATTCTAACTTTAAAAGGATTAGGTTTGTATGCTTTCGGAAACACAGACGCGTTTTAGCGAGCAATTTAACGAACGTTCTGGCAACCTTTTTGCCGAGCCGACTGTCAAATCAGACATCATCATTTTAAAATAATTTTTAACGTCTATCGACTAAGCGTTCGTTACAAAGATCTTGAAAATATTCGTAGCGATGTTTTACTCTATGCTTGGCTCTGCTTGTTGTTGAGTTCTCAAAATTAAAAACGGTGAATGATCAATGTTTTGTTAAAAGTGATTGCTCAAGTCTATCAGCACCTTTTATACCTATCAAGTGTAATGTTAAGAAGCAGGTTGCAACACCTACTTTCTCATATTTTTTTATGCATTCAGAGCGCGTCTTCTGAAAGTTGGCAACGTCTTAAATAAATAGTTGTCAAATATTAACAAGTTTAAAAAAAAATGACAATAGTACTGTATAGATATAAAAAACATGGCTCTGTAGTGCACAAAAAAATGATAAGGGAATGCAATAATTGATATCGTAACATCGACTATATATATTATAGTTTTAGATGTAAAAAAAAAGCATTTGGGAACTTTCCAAATGCCTTTTAAACACCTGAAACGGTTACAACATCAAATTCAGTTTTGAATTGCATTCCTCTATCCTTTTTTAAGTGCACTACAAAGCCATATTTCTTATTTTCATACAGTTTTACCAAATTAATTAAAACTTGTAAATATTTGTCAGTTATTTGCGACGTTGCCAACTTTCAGAATACGCGCTCTTAATACAGGGTGATTTTTTAGTCACCATCTCAATTTTAATATATTAATCTTTGGCGAAAATCATTGAATACGTGTTTTTTCTTTTTGTATCAATCCATACAAAAATATCGAGATATCACGTCTCAATTTTATCTACAAAAAGTTGAATCTGGACACCGCGCTGTGATGTGTCGCTCAGGTGTAGCGGGGCGGGGCGGGGGTCAGCGGGGTGCGCTCTGCCCGTTTCATGCGTCGGCAAGTGTATATTATTTCCGTTTAGCTTAGTGACCCATTTTTGAAAAATAATCGATACGTCAAATTGTCGTATTAAATCATTATTTAATACTAGCTGTGCCCGCGACTTCGTTCGCGTGGATGTCGGAACTTAACAATGTATTTTTAAGTGCGAAGCGCTGTTGGAGGATACCGATACAAATAATTTTCTTTATGCTTTCTTTTTAGCGTCATGAAATCGTCAAATTAGTCTTCTCACCCAGGGCAGGGCAAGAGGGACTGCCAGACTTGTATTGACTAAAATCCACGGCGTCCTTCAATAACCTTTTACGTTCCGGGGTCACGGTAGCTCGAAAGTCCTACGACCCCGGCTGGCTTTGGCCCTCTAAGGGGTTTGGCCCCCGTCATTGTGCTGACGCTCTTTGAGGCGCGCGTGGAACACAACGTTGACGTCGACCCGGGGATGGTCCATGATCGGACAGCGAGTCGCCCATTACTCGTTGCCCGAATGCCCACGCCTGTTGGCCAGAGATCGTCCTGCGACGTCCGTCACCGTGGGTGTCTACCACGGCGGCTGGATGTGGGTCGTGAGGTGGACGCTGTCCTCTTCCTCACGCGTCCCGCCTCCTCCTTCGCTGGCATGACTGTTTCGCAGGAGGAGGCGACCGGTTTCCACTCTATTTCATGTCAACCAATGCCGAGCGCGAGAGGTCGCCGCCGATCACCGTTGTCAGGACATGTGCGATGCTCTGACCAAGCGGGGCAATTTTGCACCGTATGCTCTACCGTGTCCTCTGGACGATCCTTGTAGTGGTGACACCTACGCGTTTCTTTCTTCCCCATCTGACACAGGTACCTCCCAAAACTTCCGTGTCCAGTGAGGATCTGCGTCAGGTGGTTGGTCAGGACGCCGTGACACCTTCCAGCCATTCCCCAAAGAGAGGTCTTACCGCCGCGATTGATGCGTGCCCGAACCTCGGTTTCGATAGTCGCTCCCTCCGTACCGCCCCCTTTTTTTTATCGTGGCAAAATTATCAAATGAGTCCTCCCGCCCAGGGCGGGACAGGAGGGACTGCCAGACTTGTACTGACTAAAATCCACGGTGTTCCTTCAATAGCCCTATAAAATGTACCACGGTCACGGTTATCGAGTGAGAAAGTCCCGCGACCCCGGCAGGCTCTGGCCCTCTTAGGGGAGCCCCGTCAGATTGCTGACAGCTCTTTGAGGCGCGCTTGGAACACAACGCACCGTCGACCCGGGCATGGCCCATGATCTGACGGCGAGTCACCCATTACTCGCCGCCCGCATGCCCGCGCCTACGGTGGCCGGAGATCGTCTTGCGACGCCCGTTGCCGTGGGCGTCTCCCGCGGCGGCAGCGTCGTGAGGTGGACGCTGTCCTCTCCCTCACGCGTTCCGCCTCCTCCTTTGCTAGCATTACTGCTTCGCAGAAGGAGGTGACCGCTTCCCATTCCGTCTCGCCCCGCAGCATGGCCTCGACCAGTGCCTATCGCCACTGTGATGACACGGCGGTGCTCTGCCCAAGCGGGGCAGTCCTGCACCGTATGTTCTACCGTGTCCTCCGGGCGATCCTCGCAGTGGTGACACCCAGGCATTTCTTCCTTCCCCATTCGATACAGGATCCATACCGGCCCCTGAGATGGCGCCGGAGCTCTTCCCGCCGCGCCTCGACTTGTCTATGCAGCGGGGATTGGTTGGCCAGTGCTTCTTTATAAATACATGCCGTCGGACGGCAAGCTACCCATTACTCCCCGTCCGTAAGCGGCTGGAATATGACCCACTATTTCCGATGCCCTAGGCGTCTTCAGCGGTGGCTCGGGTGAGAGGTAGAGGGTGCACTTTCCCTCACGCGCAATTATGATATGCTCAGTATAATTGCCCAGGCAGTAATAAATTTGTTGTGTCATTATTTTGAAACTATGATATCTCCTAAGATATTCATTGAAATCAAACGATGTCAAGGGCAATTTTGTTCAAAATTAAATGCTTGTGATGATTAAAGTATTTATTTTGATAAGGATTAATATAATATTAATGAAAATACCTTCGCAAATAATGCATTACTTTAAAACAAATTTGATTTCCATAAAAAAGGTTATAGTGACTTAATCTTAAAAGATAGATATATGCTCTCGCGGACTTTATTTTAGAACTTTTTATGAGGAATAATTCCGTAGTACATATTTTTTGCGTATCTTTAACCGTTTTCGCAGCGCACGCAAAGAACGCTCTCGAAAAGGAATACATTTTCCCGAAATGGCAACATTTCTCATTGCTGCTCTGCTCCTTTTTGTGATAGCGTGATGTTATATAGCCTTCCTCGATAAATGGACTATCCAACACAAAAATAATTTTTCAATTCCAACCAGTCGTTCCTGAGATTAGCGCGTTCAAACAAACAAACAAACAAACAAACTCTTCAGCTTTATAATATTAGTATAGATGACAATTTGACGTATCGATTTTTTTTCAAAAATGGGTTTAGTGATTGATACCTAATGCATAGAAAAATTTTGGACGGTGGTAAAAAAGTCACCCTGTATAAAGCATTCCGTGCAATGTAAATAGTAACTTGTTATGACACGTTAGTATATTTGCATACGCAGTACTGATAATGATAACACCGATATACGTTCAAATGAGTTGATATCAGATACAACTACCCACATCTAAACTGTCGTTCTTATATTTTATAACCTTATCATTCGGCTTAGTGCATTTTTATTAAGTTCTTCGTTGTAAAATGACATTAATTTATGTGTGTTTAAGGTTGATTGTATTTTGAAAGGTATTACTAAAAATTGATTATCCATTTTAAGGGCTTGAATTCCTGTTACGCTGGCGTCTATCGCGCGTACGAATATGCAAATGAGTTCTATATAGTAGCTGGTACCATACTGCGATGCCGACGTGATTATGTCAAATTTTCATACTTTAAACACGAACGATCGTACGTGACCGACGCCAGCGTAGCGAAAGAGTAATTCTAGCCTTAATCCATTCCACTACCTGGATAGTTGGATACTGGTTCTCTCTTTCAAGAGGTAGTCAGCCTTAATCCACAACGCGGTCCCGTGCGGGTTGGTAAATGTTCTAAAATCTCTTTGTAGGTAAAATATTACAACCTTCATGATTAAGCCGGAAACACAATATTTAACACGCCACGCGACGCAACGTGTCGACACCCGATGTGCAGTGAGCGCGTGTCGTCGCGTCGGGTGTTCATAGTGTGATTTTGGTCATAGAAAACAATACATTTGATTTGACCCAATAAGCATCACATTTCATCGGGTGGCGTCGGGTGTTAATAATGTGTTTCCGGCTTTATTGTGATCTACGCCGTAGCAACTGCTACGTGCTACGTGCTACGCCGTAGCTGACGTGAAGGTGAATTGGCGAGCGAACTATGTTCTAGAATCTAGTAAATAAACAATTCTACGCACCATAGCCTTTACCAAACCATCTAATGGTGAGTTTTTGGCATGATGCAACTCGGAATGGATTTTTTTTTTTGGAATAAGAAACCTTTTTTAAGAATCACTTTAACATTGTTAATTCACCATCATCATCAGAATATTAATTCGGACGTAAAATAATGTACATAGTTATCAAACAGCCTTTGTATCAAGACATTTCCGTGTAATATTAACGTTCCTTTACGGAAGGCAACTACCAAATACAGAGAGACATTTCCATTAATTTGTGAGATCTGTTAGCCGCAGTAAACGTTGAGTTGCGGTATCTTCAAACGGATGCCGACGTCAAATGCCAAGCGATGCCGACATTGTGCTGTAGATAATAACCTCTTTGATATTCCGCCGGCTAAAGGGAAGTTATGTCAAGATTAAGACGTCAAATTGTAGGTCAAAGCTCTACAAGTCTTTAGCAAAGTTGTCATGTTTATGTTGCCATAACAAATGCCTTATAACAATTATGTTCACGGTGACAGTAAGCTTGCACCTCGCGGACGACGCACAGTTAGCACGCTAACTAAGCTATTGTCAAACAGACAGGCGTGGTGAAGGTGAAGCGATGCGTTTTTGTTTGTAATATATGGAATTGTTTGAAGCCTGTCACATAGACTATCGGATCGCTTTCGCTTTTCTATGTGACGGGATTCAAACAATTCCATACATTACAAATAAAAACGCTTCGGATCGCATTCGCTTCGCCTTTCTGTTTGACAATAGCTTTACGGCTAGCCGTAGCCTAAATTCGAGGTGACGCCGTGCTGCAGCTGTGCAGTTGCCTTTAGCGCGGGGCGGCAACCGGTAAGATCAAATTATAGAAATGTTTGAAACACGTTACGAGGCGCCGCCTGTGGCGAATTCGCGGACTTAAAAAGTAACCAACATCTTATTCGCACCGCCCGTCGCTCCGCTTATCGGACCAAAGTCTTGAACGGCTGTTATGTGTAAACTAGCCTATGACCGCAGCGTTTCCCTCGTAAAGTTCGGTAATTATACCACGAGGACGTCAAACTAGGATAAAACTTATCCTATTTGTCAATCCAGGTTATAAACTATCCTGTGGATCAAACTTGCATTTGCATGTTGTTGTTCTTTGGAATTTTTATTTGGGATTAACAGTTATCCCAAATAAAAAATAAATAAAAGTAATATGAGCGTGAAACATTCGAAATATTTTAATAAAAAAAGAAACTGAGATAAAAAGTGAAACAACAATTTTAATAAAATGATTAGTTGAGCCCAGACACATTCTTCACGAAGGAATATAAAGTAATAAATATAACAAGAAAACTTTTAATGAATATTAAGAATGAGAATAAACGGCCACGTGAGAGTCAGATTCACGTACGAAGTGGTCCGAAAATAGTACTAAATAATATTCTGTGCATATTTCAAGCAGGATGCCATTATCAATATCGATCAAATAATTAAGTTCATTGTATAATAGGAGCCCTCTTAAATATTTTTTTTTTGCGGCAACAGAAATACATCATCTGTGAAATATTCAACTGCCTAACTATCACGGTTCATGAGATACAGCCTGGTGACAGACAGACAGACGGACAGCGAAATTTTAGTGATAGTAGGGACCCATTTTACCCTTTGATTAGGAAAATCTAAGAAGAAATGGCTTAACAAAAGAAAATTCTTCAGCAAAATGCATAGTACCAGTAGTAACATTATAGCTAATTAGAGTAATAAGCACTTACAACAGGATTGTAAAAGTACAAAGCCTTGTTCAAAGTGAACAGAACCTTATTACTGGGTGAAAAGTAATAAGTCTAATTAGCAATTAGTCAACCATTAGGGTAAATGGAATGAGACTGCAGTGAGCGAAGTCTTTGCTGCCTTTTTTAAAGGTCATTAGGAATTGTGAGCTAAGTTCTATACCTACTAGCTTTTACTTGTCATTTTACTCGCCTATATTTAGAACTAGCTGCTGCGAGCGACGTCGTCTGCGTGAACGCTATACAGCACCATAAAATATACCTGAATATTCGTTCGAACAGAAGAGCAAATCGGAAAACACACAAACACAGCAGCAGACGCGCAGGCAGAGTCATAGATGATACACTAGGGCAGAGTGAATGAGTGTCAGGCATTTTCATTTTAGTTTTTTGTTTGGAATGTTTTTGACTTGGAGCTAAGTCTTTTGAGCCTTTACTTCATTAGTTTTTGACTTCAATTATTATATAATTATTATGTTTAATTGAAGCCTAGATATACTTTAACATTACCACAAAGTACTTTTATCTTTTACTGTTGAGTGTCTGGAGACATCCTTTAGATCTTTTAGTAAAGCAGTAATTATTAATCACTTTTGTGACTAATATCAATCATGTTGGGTTTTATCTTGCCGATCGAATCAATAATAATACGCAAATAAAACCGCAACACTACAATAATAGGTATTCGTTATCATTAGTAACAAAACTATCACAACGAATGAATTTATATAAATGGGCCAAAGGACATGATTCCAAACCGTAATAAATGAAGAATGATTGAATGATGATAAGTACTGCAATGTCAACAAAAAGTCTTATTTTTTTTTATTTTTTAACCGGTGCTTTATATGATTTCAAATAAACATCATAATTCTATTTTTTTTTTACTAAAACAATCTTGTAATATACTTTATCTGGGCGTTTCTGGGGCACAGATGGGCATGGTCCTTTTTCTCCTTTTTCACGTGAGAAGGTTTCCTAACTTTGAAAATGTCAAAAGGTTTTTCCGATTTTTTTTTTTCAAAATTTTCTTTTATTTGCTGTATTATGGAAGTAGACAGACGTTATGCCTATTATATGGGATTTAAGCATAACTGGTTGAATGTGGGTGTCGTTGATACGCCTCTGCCGAACCCTTCGGGGATTACAGAGCAGACGTGGTATTATGTTGTGCGCGTATTTTTTTGTATTGCGTAAATCGAGATGAATGGGGACAAAAGTTTAAAACGCATGCTTATAGAAGTTATAAATCTATCTCATCATCTGCCTAGCCTTTTCCCAACTATGATGGAGTCGGCTTCCAGTCAAACCGGATGCAGCTGAATATAGCGACTGCCTATCGGACCTCCAGAACCCTGTAACCGGGTAATAGGATACCCTATGCCAACCAGTCTTATCATAGGCCTATGGTAAGACTGGTTGTCAGACTTTAGAGCTCCCGACTAACAGTAACGACTGTCAAAGATCTACAAATGACAGCCGGGACCAACGGCTTTACGTGCTTTCCGAGACACGGAGGAAACTCGCTATGACAGATGGTCAGTATCCACAGACCAACCTCGGCAAGCGTGGCTTAACCCGGAAGATCGGCCTGTGTGGCTGTAATTATTTAGCCACGAGCTCCTCTATAATAACAGAAGTTATAAATCTATCTGTGTGTCAAAATTCATCAGAAATGCGTTCGTGGCAAACTTGTCTGTGGTCCCCTTATTGGGTTTATTTTATTTATTTAAGGTGAAATGCTCAACTCGCTGCCCGACCATGGACCATGCCCGGGTCGACGGCGCGTTGTGTCCCACGCGCGCCTCAAAGAGCGTCAGCATAATGACGGGGCCCCCCTCTCAGAGGGCCAAAGCCTGCCGGGATCGCGGGATTATTTCCTTACCGTGACCCCGGAACAGAAAGGGCTATTGAAGGACACCGTGGATTTTAGTCAGTAAAAGTCTGACTGTCCCTCCCGCCCTGCCCGGGGTGGGAGAACTCATTTGATGATATTACCACGTTAAAAAAAAAAAGGTGAAATGCTCCAACCAGCCCGCGAAATTCAAATTTTCTTACGTTTTTTGCAATTTGCAGGCCTGTGACATGTTGTAACTTTATCAAAATATGAATTGCGGCAATAACAAGTATAATTTTAAATATAAAAATGATCAAAACATTCGCTCCATCAGCTCTCACATAGAAAATTTAATATAATATAGTCTATGGCGAGAGGCACAAAGATCATAGACAACGCATTTTTAGTCGGCAAAAGAAACATCTAATTTCTTTTCCCGACTAAAAAGGCTTGGAAGCTCTTTCTACATTATCAAAGAACTCTTCAAATTCATTATCTCCCTGCACTATCGAATTGTCTCGCTAAATGAATGTCCACCTATTGCAAAATGGTGCTCAAATTAAATTTTTCATCGCAGCTCAGTTGAACAGAGGAGTTACACACGAGTAGTTTCATTCAATTTGTGATATGTGAATGGTTCTATAAGGACAGACTATATGACTTTTATAGAGGGCGAAATAGGTGCCTTTGTTTTTTTTAATGTCCATTTTGTTTGCTTAGGAAAATATCAGCTTGGAAGAGATGGTGAAAATTGTCTTGTGAGGCATTTGTCGGTATCCTTTTACTATCAAAACAAACCAAAAAATGTTTCGTGACGCATTAAAAAGTTATTAGGTAATTAAAACGCAAAGTAAAATTACTGATCAATTTTTCAGAGTTACAAAGAAACAAACAACGTTAAAAATGCTCATGGAAGTAATTGATGGAAACCTTTTCCCAAATGTGGGACAGCACAGAATATTTAAACAACGCTTCTCTTTGTTTGATTCATAGATTACTTTGACGTCGTTTTATAGTTTAAGGTTACAACCCCATTCCCTAAATGTTGTAAGTACACGGTTTTCACTGCTAAAAACAAGCATAGTTTGCCATCCAATTAAACTGTGTTAATAAATATCATTGGTGTTAATGAACTACTATTCATTTAAAACTTGCCGTTTCAAGAGTGAAACAGTTGAGCAAATACCGTGTGTAACTTTAATTAATCTAAAAGTTCAAACTCACCGTGAACATATAGTTTGCCTTGAATAGGTTACCCTATTCCAAACCATATTGTTAGGAATCGTTATAAATACTTTTATGTCCATAGCCTATAATTTTTAATATAATAATTTGTTAATATTATAATACTTATTTTCTGTTTTCATTCTGGCAACACTGACTCGCTCGCCGCTCCGTTGCGCCCTACCACCGAGTAGTAGAGGGGATTTTTTTTAAGCGCGAGTGCAACGGCGAGCATTGTCGAGTCAGTCTTGCTGCGAAATCCGTGATATAAAGGCGAAGAAATAAGACGTAGTTGAAGAGTGCTAAAAATCCGAAATTGTGGTATAAGTGTTGTTTGGAAAAAGAATTAAGGTATGTACACCGTATTATTTTTAAGTAGAAATAAAAAGTAATGAATGTTAACAACTAATGATAATTATTAGCGTTGTGATTGTTGTCTAATTTTGCAATAAAAATAAATGCCTGAGAATCAATTTGGACTTTCCTTTCATCTCAGAAGTGGGATTAGCGGGTTATTGCTTCCATTGTTTGTCTGCAAACTACCCGTTTGTCCCTACCCACAATTTTTTTTTTTTATGTTATTCGTTTTTTTTTCTCTCTTTCTTTACTTTATTTTCTTTTAGATCCCTAATTGATTCTCAATTTTAAAAATTTGATCATTTAATAAGAAGACATTTTGATGGTGCCTCAATGTTTGAATTTTTACAATAAATTCCATGTTTCTTTTTTTTTTTTTAATAATTAGCATTATGCCATAGATTAGGCTCGGCTGGGGCACTCCCTGGTAGCATAATTATTGGCAAGCGCTTTTCCTTTTAAATTAGGGGGCTAGAATAGCATAGTACACCGGCTTTGTTATTGTGAAATTATATTGTGATTCGATAACTAAGGAAAGACTTAGATTGACTGATTGAGGCCGATGGCTCTTACCCTTTGGGTGGTGTATTTTGCCAGGGGTGCGTTTAAATCTTCCGGCGATATTTCGCCAGTAAAAAATTAAACTAGCGAGGGTTCGCTGAACGGAGTCATAAATTTCTGTCAATGTTAGTTGTCAAATTCAATTGACAGCTCAGTATAATGAACAAATAATCAATTTGCCGGTTTAATATAAATCCATAATCCACAAATAATATGGTATAATCTCTAAAATAAAAATAATATTCGTTTTTAAGGCGCGAATCGAGCAAAAAAACAAAACTTAATGTCAGTCTGACAGCAGGATAAAATTTTGCGAGGTAAAAAGGTCACAAAAATTTATTCCATTTAGTAAAAACTTATACCAGCGGACGACCGTAAACGGGGCAGATAAAATTTTAGTTAGCTTCATTTTTCACCTCGCGGTATACTTAAACGGGGTGTTTGACATTTAGTCAGTATAAATTTAAACTGGATAAAGGATTTAAACGCAGCCCAGAGCTTCTGGAAATGCGCCGTTGAGTGCACAATAATCACCGTCTAGTCCTATTTTTGACGCCTAGAGTGTTTTTTTTGTTTTTTTTCCTCTTACCCTCTTATTAATAAGCATCAGCACCACACAGATTTTTGGTCAAAAACAAAATAATATACCACCATAATAATTTTGATTAAATGATATCATATTGATTTTTCATAATTGAATAGTGGCCTATACAACTTATATTACGCACATCACAACCACGTTGCTATCATTCCATTTTCAACTTAATGCTACCTTACTTTAATGGTACCTTACCTAATGGTACCCTACCTTAATGGTATCTTAATTTAATGTTACATTGCTTTAATGTTACGTTACCTTACCTTCTTAGGGTAAAACCCGCACAACATTAAATGGGCATGAAATAAGTTTCAGAATCATGGATAACACTACATCGGACGCTGTATCGGAGGGTGAGCCTACTAACCACAACCGCAATAATCCAAGCGGAAGTAGGCAGACTCCTGAGCGTGTCCTGAGCGAGGGAGTGGAAGGGAGCCTACGAGAGAGGCAAGTCCACAAACGCTCAGAACAAGGCCCGAGCGAGGGAGTGGATGGGAGTCTTCGAGACAGGCAAGTCCACAAGCGCTCTTATAATTTTAATTCACGAAGCCCGAGTAGGGAGGTGTCGCGACATCAAAACTCGGCAACTTTAACGATACTAAGTAGCCCATGTACAAAAGACTGTCATCGATACGAAGCCCTCCACAATAGAAGGCAGAAGTCTCAAAGATCTCGTCCGCGACGTCGGATCTACAAAAGGCCGCGATATGATCATAGTAGCTCATGCGAGCTGTCATGTAGTTCTGAGGATGAAGTGCGCGGAACGAGGAGACGTCGGCGTCGGTGTCGGTCATATTCTGATAGCGAAGACGATCTTAAGCATCTAAGGAAGCGACGACGTCAGCGTTCTCGATCTCGTCCCGCGCGAGTTAATAGTAATTTTAAAGATATGCCTAGCGGTGATAAAAATATTTTAAATAAGTTTTTAGATATACTAAGTAATGTTAAAGGGTCCTCGACCTCTAAGCTTTCTTTAACAAACGTCCTGCCAGAATTTGATCCAACATCCAAGGATCAAACCATAGTCACTTGGCTCACAAAGGTTGAAGAATGCGCCGAAATATACGGGTGGGACGAACGCGAAGTCATACATTTTGCTCTACCGAAATTGACGGGCATAGCCAAAACTTGGTACCAGGGGTTAGATACAGTACTTTACAGTTGGAGTGAATGGAAAAGAAAGCTTATAGAGTCGTTTCCTTGTAGGGATGACTACGCAGAACTTTTAACAGAAATGCTTGCCAAACGCGTGCGTTATGGGGAATCGCTAGAACACTATTACTATTCCAAAATTAATTTGATTAACAGATGTGGAATTAAAGGTAGGAAATCTGTTGATTGCCTACTTCATGGTATCGAGGACCGCGCTATTAGGGTGGGAGCACAAGCTGCCCAGTTTAAAGAGCCAGAAGATGTCCTTAAATATTTAAAGACCGTAAAACCAGGGCACAGTAAGGAATCTTTCGAAAAGGCAAAATCGGAACGGAAGGGTCAAACTAATACGAATAAATCCAAACTTCACGATTTCTCAAGTAAAATAAAATGCCACAATTGTAACGAAGACGGTCACAAAAGTTTCAAATGTGGTAAACCGCCTAATAAATGTGCATTCTGCGGTAGGGTGGGGCATTTAGACTTGTACTGTAGGACGAAACAAAATAATAGCGTAAATGAAAAGAAAACGACTTCTGAAACTAAACAAGAAAAACAAGTGGCTTTATTAGATAATAGTGAAGAGACTAACGAAAAATACCTGATAGAAATTAAAGTAAATGGAAAACCATTAGTGGCACATGTAGATTTAGGAAGTCAATGTACGCTCGTTAAAGATTCTATAGCAAAAGAATTAGGTCTCGATTATGAGCTTGACAAATTACCGATTTTGCGAGGTATAGGTGGCTATCATGTACAACCACTAGGAGAGGCTCACGTTGACATTTCGGTACAAGGTATAGAAGAAAAGGTTAAAATTCTTATTGTAGACGATTCAATTATAAAACAACCCGTGTTATTAGGGCACACTTTCACGGAGAAACCAAACATTACGATAACAAAAACTGCCAATCAGATTATTTTCGAGAAGCGTCCGAATACCAAAATTTTTCTAATGGCTTGTATGGATACAAATCTAAAACCTAACGAGTTAGCAGCGGTACCAGTTGAAAGTCTTACTAGATCTCAGGGTACAATATTTGTGAACGGTGACGTGCGAGGACAGATTAACAAAGAACACTACCTGCTTCCTGGTGCGTATACACTTGAAAACGGTCTAGGGAAAGTTCTTGTTCACAATTTGTGTGGTAACGAACTTACATTGCAAAAGGGATCACTCATAACACGTGCTGTCCCCGTAACTCATAGTTTTGATGTGCTAGCTGTGTCTTTTGATGATAGAATGGTAAAAGAATCTGTACATTGCGGAGAACAACTCACTGCTGAACAAAAAAAAGAGTTACAGGAGCTTTTAGCTAAATATTCCGATTGTTTTTCTTCGGGCCTAAAAGACCTGGGTTACACAACTGCGGGGGAGATGAAGATTGAACTTGAGGATTCCGACCCAGTGGTTTACAGACCGTACCGTTTGTCCTATGGTGAAAGAGCCCAAGTAAGAGAAATGGTTCAAGAAATGCTAGACACCGGAATTGTCAGGGAATCTTCATCGCCATACGCGAGCCCGATTGTACTGGTCAAAAAGAAAACTGGCGAAAAAAGGTTGTGCGTCGATTACAGAGCATTGAATCGACGTACCAAAAAGGACCACTATCCTCTTCCTCTTATCGAGGATCAGTTAGATAGGCTTTCTGGTAACACTTTGTTTATTTCTTTAGACCTAGCATCTGGGTATTACCAGATACCGATAGAAAAGCAATCTCAGGACAAGACTGCATTTGTGACCCCTGATGGCCAATTTGAATATACGAGGATGCCATTTGGCTTAGTTAATGCCCCATCTGTGTTCCAAAGAACAATTAACAAAATTCTTTCAGACGCAAAATCCAAATACGCACTTGTTTATATGGATGATGTTCTTATCCCTGCACGTTCTTTTGAAGAGGGTTTGTCCAGACTGGAGGAGGTTTTGATTCTCTTAAAAAAGGGAGGTCTTACCCTTAAACTGGCTAAATGCAAGTTTTTCCTTGATTCTATAGACTTCCTAGGATTTCAAATAGGCGCGAGCGGAATTCAGCCTGGCATTAGGAAAACGGATGCAATATCCAAATTTCCCGTCCCCAAATCACAGCATGAGCTGCGCCAATTTCTCGGACTCGCTAGCTTTTTCAGGAGGTTTGTTCAGGGTTTCGCTATTGTTGCAGGACCACTCACAGACCTCCTTAGGAAAGATAGCGAGTGGACTTGGGGGCCACAGCAAAACGAATCATTCCGGCAACTCAAGTCGGTTCTGACTAAACGACCCGTACTGGCATTGTATGATCCTGGGAGAGAGACCCAGGTCCATACCGATGCCAGCAAGCATGGTATAGCTGGAATCCTACTACAAAAGGATGATGACAGCTTATGGAGACCAGTGTCTTATTTCAGTCGTAAGACAACTCCCGACGAACAAAAATATCACTCTTTCGAGTTGGAGACACTCGCCGTAGTATCATCCCTAAATAGATTCAGAGTCTACCTCATTGGTATGCCTTTCAAAGTATTGACAGACTGTAATGCCCTGAGAACGACTTTAATAAAGAAAGATCTTATTCCCCGTATAGCTAGGTGGTGGGTACAACTCCAAGAATTCGATTGCGAAATCGAGTACCGCCCAGGCTCTCGCATGCAACACGTAGACGCCCTAAGTAGGAACCCTGTTGGGGATGCGGTCGAAGAACCCCATGTTTTGGACGTTCTAAACGTAGGCACTGAAGACTGGCTAGCAACTGTTCAGTCAAGTGACAGCGAAGTAGTTCGGATAAAAGAGATTCTAAACGACCCTAACGCTGTAAAAGTCGTGGAGGTTTTAAAGAACTATAAACTTAAAAACGGCAAGGTTTACCGCATCGTGGGGGAGGGGGATAACGATATTCGATGGTTAGTGCCAATGGGTGTTCGATGGCAGATTGCAAAGATGAACCACGATGACGTAGGGCATTTTAGTTTTGAGAAGACGCTGATTAGGATACAACAGTCTTATTGGTTCCCAAAAATGCGCAGATTCGTAAAAAAGTATGTTAGGTCTTGCTTAGAATGCGCATATCATAAGGGGGTTTCAGGCAAGCAAGAAGGCGAATTACACCCAATACCAAAGGTCGTGGTACCGTTCCACACCATTCACGCAGACCATCTCGGACCATTCATTAAAAGTAAAAAGGGCAACTGCTATCTGTTAGTGATTATAGACGGCTTTACTAAGTTTATCAACATTACACCTGTTCGAAATACAAAAAGTAACACAACAATCAAGGTCTTGCATGAACACATTAGTTATTTTGGAGCTCCTACTCGATTAATAACAGACCAGGGAACATCGTTCACGAGTAACAGCTTCCGCTCATTCACAAAATCTACCGGCATTAAGCATATTCTCAATGCAGTGGCTACGCCACGTGCTAACGGCCAAGTCGAAAGGTTCAATAGAACGATTTTAGACGCTTTGTCGGCCAAAACTCATGGCAAGGATGATAGAAGCTGGGACGAATACGTACCTGACATTCAAATAGGGATAAATACTACTATTCATAAAACAACCGGTAAAAGTCCTTCTGAACTCTTGTTTGGTTTCAAGATTAATAGTGGTTCCGAAAACGTACTTAGTGACATCATAGACGACACTAGGGACGCGTCTACCAATAATTTAGATCAAATTCGAGAACAAGCCAGCGCGCGCATTATAGAACAGCAACAAAAAGATAAAGCTAGATTCAACTCCAAAAGAAAAAGCAAGCATGATTATACAGTGGGCGATCTAGTAAGTGTAAAAAGAGAGGTACCTAGCGACGGAAAATCAAAAAAACTAGTTAATAAATATCAGGGTCCTTATCGTGTAACTAAACTGCTACCTAATGACAGACTTGTAATCGAAGACACGCCATTGACACGCAAGTCTGGCCGACCCCCTTACAACAATATTATTGCGATAGATAAACTTAAACCTTGGTTAGTTTTTAATAAAAATTATGATTCCTCCGAAAATTCTGATGATGGCGTTTTATCTCAAAATGATGATCAGAAATCTGATAGCGATTAAAAGCGTAATTTTGTTTCTTTCTTGAAATATGAGATTATAGAGTTACATGGATCTTTTGGCGTTTGAATGATTTTGATGGGTGGCGGTGTTGTTAGCACTGAAAATTCATGAAATTTGTATAGTACAGTACTAGATACATAAACGTTAGAATATAATTACCTGCCTAGATTAAGATACCTGGTTAAGATAGTTTAAGTTGTCTAGACTAAGATATGTATTTGCCTTAGTAAAAGTTGTATAATTAAACTACCTGTGTTAATGTACCTGCGAGTACATTATGTGTTAATATAATAAATAAATCGTTTACTGCTGTACAAGATGATTATATCGGTCATGCTTCAGCTATTTTGTTCTTTATATCGACTTATTTAATTAACTGAATTGAATGGATTAGATAAATCACTACTTAACTTATCAGTAACTTAAAGCGAAGGGACTCGCTAAAACTGCAGGATGACCGAGCTGTTAGGAATCGTTATAAATACTTTTATGTCCATAGCCTATAATTTTTAATATAATAATTTGTTAATATTATAATACTTATTTTCTGTTTTCATTCTGGCAACACTGACTCGCTCGCCGCTCCGTTGCGCCCTACCACCGAGTAGTAGAGGGGATTTTTTTTAAGCGCGAGTGCAACGGCGAGCATTGTCGAGTCAGTCTTGCTGCGAAATCCGTGATATAAAGGCGAAGAAATAAGACGTAGTTGAAGAGTGCTAAAAATCCGAAATTGTGGTATAAGTGTTGTTTGGAAAAAGAATTAAGGTATGTACACCGTATTATTTTTAAGTAGAAATAAAAAGTAATGAATGTTAACAACTAATGATAATTATTAGCGTTGTGATTGTTGTCTAATTTTGCAATAAAAATAAATGCCTGAGAATCAATTTGGACTTTCCTTTCAATATGTTAATAGTTAGGTAGTAGTTCTATTCTAAATATACTGACATTCGTGCTACATGAAAACGGTTCATGATTTAATGCCATTCAGTGTAGTCTATATTTTTTTCTTTAGAGAAAAAATATAGCCCGCTTTCACAATTACTTCTGTGTCGTGGGGGCGTTTAAACCATTAAGGCTGCGTTTCCACGGAGGCGGAGCGGAGAGCGATTCACCAATCACATGGCTTGAAATCCACATCTCTTCTCCACTCAAGCCGTGTGATTGGTGAATCGCTCTCCGCTCCGCTCCGCTACGCCTCAGTGGAAACGCAGCCTACTAAGATAGACAAAGAGCCAGACTCGGAACTACTTGTGAGTACATCATACAAAAAATAAAATAATCGATCGTTCCGCCATTGCATCAACCACGCCATCATAATATAATACGTAATGCCCAATAAGGTATTTACCTGTGAAAGGAAGGAAAGGTATTATTGGTGAGTACCTATATGTATATTCCAAATCTACACATAAAAGTCACGGATTTTTTTCTAGAATTTCCCATATTTTCGCATGAACGAAGCTGAAGTTGTCATAACGAGTTGAACAATCTCTGTGAAGAAGATTGAGTGAACATAATATAACAATATCCGTTACGAGCCAGAGGGATTACTCGACATTTCATATTATCTGTGACCTTGTTATTTCAGCAGATGTATTATCTGTGATGGTTTTTATTATCTGTATTTTTTTTGTGCAAAATTATGAAAAATGGCCGCGATGCAATATTGGATCGTGTTGATCTAAAAATAAATACAGAAATGGGAGGTTCTTTCTCTTCGAATCCACTTAAACCAATCTATTTCTCATTTCCGAGATGAATCAATATAAATAAAAACTGTTAGAAGCGGAAAAATCCAGATTGATGAAAAAATAAACTCTTCAAAACATAAAACAAACATTGAACAAATAGAAATGGTGTGTTCTATTTACTGTATAAATGTCAATAGACGGTTGCAATATTTGAATTCGTTTTTTGAACGTGTTCGAAACGGTTTGCTTGTCATAAACAAAAGCATGGCGCATTTTATTTTTATTCACAAATGAGTTTTATTTGAAGAGGTTTTTTAAGCAAGTTACACATTTTAATAAACTTTATAATAGCCATTAACTTTGTTTCTATCAGCTTTCTTATTCAACACTAGCTTCTGCCCGCGACTTCGTACGCGGATGCTGTTGCTTATGCCAGCAGTCGGGGTCGTCAAAATCGAAGATCTGAAACGTCTGATGTCGAATTCTAGGAGCCTGGGGACGGGAAAACAACGGGATGCGCGAGACGATTCCAGACGTTCCAGATCTTTCATTTTTGTAAGACAACAGGAAATGCCCATCAGACTAAACAACTCTTGCTAAGACGTCATTCTTGTATATATTATAGTGTAGCTGGGCTCTTAGAGTTCCGCATCAGGTGTTCCAGATCTTCAATTTTTATACGATGACAGAGAGTACTCATCAGGCTGAATAACTCTTGCTAAGACGTCATTCCCTTATATGTTATAGTGTAACTGGGCTCTTGGAGTTCCACATCAGGTGTTCCAGATCTTCAATTTTTATACATCAATAGAAGGCGCTCATCAGGTTGAACAACTCTTGCTAAGACGTCATTCCTGTATATGTTATAGTATAGCTGGGCTCTTGAAGTTCCACATCAGGTGTTCCAGATCTTCAATTTTTATACATCAACAGAAGGTGCTCATCAGGCTGAACAACTCTTGCTAAGACGTCATTCCTGTATATGTTATAGTGTAGCTGGGCTCTTGAAGTTCCACATCAGGTGTCCAGGATCTTCAATTTTATTCTCTCAACAGAAAATGCTCATCACGTGGAACAATTTTTGCTATGGCATCATTTTTGTATCTCTTATAGTTTAGCAGGTCTGTTGCAGTTCTGCATCAGGTGTTCAAGTTTCCAAGATAAATTATAGCCTATATGTTAATCGAACTTAATACCTATACAACAAAAAAAAAATCATTCAAATCCGTCCAGTAGTTCCGAAGATTAGCGTGCACAAACACACAGACAAACAGACAAACAGACAAACCGACAAACAGACAAACAGACAAACAGACAAAAAAAATTTTAATTACAGTTTCGGGTTCGGCATCGATAAAATAACAACCCCTGCTACTTTTTTTTTGTATATTTCCATTGTACAGACACCACTTTTCTACAAATTTATTATAAGTATAGATAGATTGTTATAAGTGTGTAGGAAAACTTTAAAGACTTGCGAAGCTTTGTTTTAATGTGAAACAAAGACATTAAACTAAATACGTGAAACCACTTTCGTTCAAAGACTTTGAAAGAGGCGCAACATTAATCTCACTCTAAGAATGGCTGTTAATTAGAAAGTGTGGTTACGATCTCAAAGAAAAGTTTCAAGATATGAATTTCCTTGTAAATCGTTTTGAAGACGTAAAGGGTTTGATATGAATGGAATATGAGCCTTCAAACAAATCATATCACTTCTAAGAGATCCTAACAACAATTGTAATAGCGTTATAAACATAGTAAATGTGTTACATTTGAGTGATCTTTATTGTCATTCACGTAAGGTTTATTTATGAAGTATGATATCTATGAAAAGATTATAGTTTACCTGGGTTAGCTTTATGCCTCGTTTAAAGCTTTCTAGTCAAGTTTAGTGGCTATAGTTAATAAAACTTTATAGCTGAAAAATAATCGACCTTAAGTCAAGTTGGCACAAAGATCAGAATTCTAATCTGTGAGCGAGTAGGTCATGCTATGATTTGATTGGTTAAATGGACGTTGTTATTTAGCGCTATTTATAATTATGTATAGATACTGATTGCTGATTGGTGCACTTGTTTGTAGCAGCAATGTAATGTATAGACATGATTGTGTATGTGTAATGTGCATGAGACTGCGTCCAAGAGGCGTTTAGCGAACATCTCACATAACCGTATTCATACACGCAGAGAAATGTCTAGCTACCTCAACGACGATATAATACTAGACTCCTAATAACAGGCGACCAATGTCTGTCAAAACATTAGGCAAAAAAGTCTTATATTCGTCTCATTTCGACCACTCCTGTGAGCCGTAAACATACGTTGAGACAGAACAGACCTTGAGTTAGCCAATCACAACGCAGTACCCCGTCCCCCTCGCTTACGTAGTACCTCAGCGAGTTGGCAGAATATTTTTTGTTCCTTAGATCGTGCATGCGGAGTCTAGTATTTTATCGTCGTTGAGCTACCTATACGAGATCTTCTGGTTGCAACCGTGACAGCAAGACTCACTAGTTGACTTTACAACATTTCTAGTAATAAATACTAGTCTAGGACAAAGTAATAAATACTAAGTAAGTAGTAGAGATAACAAGGACTTAGTATTTATTACTACAAATTTTGTAAAGTCAACTAGTGAATCTTGCTGTCACGGTTGCAACCAGAAGTTCTCGTATACATTTCTCTGCGTGTACATAATAATATACCTATATTATTAGTAAGTAGTGCCCTTAAGGGTCAATTCACACCGAGACGACACGCTGTGCTCACATTTCTATAGGGCTTCGCTGTGCTCACATTTCTATAGGACATTTCTATAGCGACTCAAAATCTAACTTTATTTAGTACATGAAAATATACACATTTCCGGTTTCGTCGCGTCGCGTCGCGCCTCGGTGTGAACTGACCCTAATCGCTTTGCAATACGGCGTTTAATGAATTGGAAATGCGGAAACATTTTATGCAAATACCAGACGGTCCATTACTCAAGGATTCTCCAAATAATTAGGTCCATCGGCATTAATTACGCATCGCCGCCATATTTCTTCAAGCTTCATTTGTTATCTGATCATAATGAAAGGCTCAAGTTAATAAGAACCACAATAAATGGATGCCTTGGAAGAATAGGGTCTCATTTATAAGGGTCCATATTGGCTCACCTAAAGTTGTTTACCCGAAATTGTTCTTCCTAACGATTTGTAATCCGAATGATCACTCTTCCTAAAATTTTTCATCCTAAAGTTTTCATTCATACTTTTTGTAGTGCTACCGGTGATGTTCATAACACTCATGTTTCCGAAAATTGTTATCAATGATATCGTTATTGTAATTATATTTTAACTCCTACTGTTTTTTATCATAACGTTTTTATCCCTAAACATTATTACGATAATATTTTTAGTTAGTCAGAAAAGTCGACGGAGCACCGCTTCGCGGTGCTCCTACTTCTGGGTGGTTTAAAAAAAAATAACCACGAAGGGGATGGCGGGGTTTCAGACCCCGCCATCCCCTTCTAACCTAACCTGTCCGAGTCGGGGTGCCCCCAGTCGTTTGGTCAGAGTGTCGTTTTGGGGGCACTATGAAAAAATGCCAACAAAATGAAACAAAATAAAAAGAAATCTAAACAAAAAAGATATGACTTTGAATAATAGTGTTAAAGAAGGTTATGTTGAGAAAATATAGGAAAACAAATAATAGTACAATAGATGTTTATTGCTACTGATATTATGAAGTCGAATGATTCGGAATTATGAAAATTAGTGACAGTGCAATTAGGAGTTGTGATTATTAGGATTAAAAATGTTAGGAATACAATTTTCGGGCTTCCAATGATCGGAGTTTAAATTTTAGGTGAACTTTGGCGCGCCCCATTTATAATAATAAAAATGAGGAGCTCGTGGCTAAACAATAATAGCCTTAGGGGTCGATCTTCAAGGTTAAGCTGCGCTTGCCTAGGTTGGTTCGTGGATGGGTCGCCATTTGTAACATACCGAGTTTCTTGTATTCCTCTATTTATGAAAGTTGTTACTGTTATTCAGAAGATACCACCCGGTTAGGGTCAGTTATTACTGGTTATGTATTATAGTTAGACATTCGGGGTCTTACTACAAAAACTTAAACATCTGTTGAACACTTGTCTAAAAAAAGTGTGACTGCATAACGGACCTTATTTCAACGTCATAATCTGACATTTTTTTAGACAAGTGTTCAACAGACGTTTAAAAGTTTTTGTGGTACCACAGTCGATCTTCTGAATAACAGTTAGGGACTTTACTCATGGCGCATTTGATTCGAACGAATTCCAACTACAAGTGAAAATCAACCTTGCCACTAAGAAATAAAGATGCGATTCGATTGACTTGACGTTGTTATGCCCATCGTGTTTTGTTTTTCATCTACCCGTAGATAACAACGTGTTTTATGTCTTAATAGGGTAAAACACCCAACTATTGACCCCTTAAGCGGTTTTCCTTGTTTCTTTCGCAAAATAAACTAATGTACGAGTTGCAAGTGGAAATGAATGTTTTTGGAAGATAAAATAAACATTGGAGAATGTAACTAAAACAATATTTACAGTCATACAAAGGTAAAAAGTGTTTTTTTTCTCGAGTTTAGCAAGAACAGGCCATTTGACCAGTTATCAACATGCTTGTACCAAATTTTCATCATGCAAATGACCAATTTTTTGACCTCCTGTAGTATAAGAATAAACTCAAATATTATTTATTATGAATGTGATACGAGGTCTTATTTGATAAAAAACAAACAAAGCTAGTCTTATAGCCCTTCTCATTTTCTTTTTTCACACTATTTAGGTCTTCAGTCTTCAAACGCCGTCAATAAATTATTATTGCACTTATTTTTGAAATTTTGTAGTTTTTATCACTTTTTGTTGTAGTTTTTATCACTTTTTGTTCAATTTTTCTTCTTTATTAGTAGTTATTTCACTGTTCTGTATTATGCAGCAGATATAAAATACTCGCCGGCAAAATAAATTGAAAGAACACGGCTTTAGTTCTACAAAGTGAGTTTAAAAATCTTTGAATTAATATTTTCCTAATTACATAAGACGGTTTTAACTTTTTAAACTTATGTAAAATGTTCTCTTCATTTGTGAGACCTCACATGAAGAGAACATAGATACAAATAAAAAACTAGCTCACACTTTGCCTCGGAAATGATTTAAGTCAGTTTGTTCAAACATGCAGGTTAGGGTATATTTTGCCATTTTATGCATTAAACCAACCTGTGGCTGAGGCATTGCTCGTGTTATATTCTGCTATTGTCCCACGGGATCATATACCGACATAAAAAGTATCCTGCGTCCAGGTACACCCACTTAACCAGGTTTTAAAATAATCTGCTTGCCAAATTGTGTCAAAATCCATTCAGCCGTTCACTTTTCCTATAATATTAGTAAGTCTAAAAGTCTAAAATATTCAGGAGGATCCAGAAAGTGACAGTAGACCGAAAATTTAAGTACCTCACTCAAATTATGCTAGGTTCTCAGGTTACTACGTAAGGTACTTTTTATGTTTGTGATTATGCAGATACACACCTTTAGGGGTGCCAACGCCCATGGGCGTAATACAGATGCATTAAAGTTAAGCTACCTCGACATTAAAAATGAACTATACGTACACACCGTGGTGTCAGTAACTGGTTTTCTCGTACATTTGGTTAATTACCAGCTATTGACATGCCATGTTAAAAAAATGGTTATTCATACATTTGAGTGTACCAGATATTGACCTAATCATTTTAACAAGTTAACGCTCATTAAAACTTGAAAATCATGTGGAAAAGCATTGTGTCTGTCTTAAATAACCAAAAAATACCAAACTCTAAGGAATCTATCGTGTAAAACTGAAATAAAATGACATTGAAAACAACCGTCAGCTTAGCAAATTGTTAAATTTCTTGATGATTTTAGGAGGGTATTTTGTTATCATAGGTTTACGGACGCAATCTTTATTTAAATTTTCTGTGACGCCAATATATTACAAGATAAATTATATTTCATTTTCTGTGTTCTTTATGCAGCACTGCAAGAAGATTTATTATTATTTTTGATAAAAACTATTATGCAGTCAATAGTTGGTGGGAGGTCAGCAGTTGGGTACTTTACCCTATGTCATAGTGGTGAGGTTGATTTTCACTTGTAGTTGGAATTCGGTCGAATCGCATCGCATTGTGTTGCATCGCGCCGTGAGTAAAGTCCCTTAGGGTTAACATAGTTGGGAAAAAGCTTGGTAGATGATAGTACTTACTAACTAAAAATATTGCCCGGATTAAGCCATACGCTTGTTTGTCACCTAAATTGTATAAAAATGAATATTATTTTCAGAGTAATTAACGTTCAATTACAATCGAAGTGGAGGGCTGAAAATTCTTTGATCAAAACTCTAATTAGTGCTCCGTGATCACTGACCTTATTGGTGAAGTGCTTCAGAAAGACCGGGTGCTTAGTACTTGCAATCAGCGTGCGAGTACGACCAGAAATATTTACTCAAGTAAGTCTTGTCCAATATTGTGTGTAAATTCTCCCTCCGCCCCAACGGCGTCGGACGTCGGCAGACGATCTCAGGCCACCGTAGGCGCGGGCATGCGGATAGCGAGTAAAGGGCAACTAGCTGTCCGACCATGGACCATGCCCGGGTCGACCGCGCGTCGTGTTCCACGCGCGCCTCAAAGAGCGTCAGCAAAATGACGGGGCACCCTCTCAGAGGGCCAAATCCTGCCGGGGTCGCGGGACTTATTTCCTTACCGTGACCCCGGAACATAAAGGGCTATTGAAGAACACCGTGGATTTTAGTCAGTGCAAGTCTGACAGTCCCTCCCGCCCTGCCCGGGGTGGGAGGACTCATTTGATGATTTTACCACGATAACAAAAAAACAAATTGTGTGTAAAATGCCATTATTTCAGAAAAAAGGTAGATACGGTTTTGAAGTGGGAAAAACATTGTCGCTGTTGGTAAACATTTGTGGACGATGGTGTCGTCATTAGTTCCGAGTATGGCACGCGCCAAAAGAAACACCTATATGTATACCAAAACATTCTAGGTTGTATTCTCAAAATAGCGCGGATATTTCTGCAATATTTTGTTTATGACACAAGACATCATATATGTATTGTACGATGGCGATGTACGTTGTTTCAAGACAAAATGGCGACTTACGTACAGTGACATGTCGCCCTGGTCTTGACAAGTAGGTACCTACGTGCCGAGAGTGGAAAATGAAAAATGTTGAATAAGTTGAACATTAGCATAATTTGAATATGAATTTATTGAGGGATACTAGGAATATGTTATTTTAGGACGGCAAATACGGTTTTACATTTAATATCAGAGAAAACCACACAAAAGTAAAACTTACTGTTTAAATTACCATATTTTTAAAGAGCAGTGGACATATTATGTTTATTTACAGGCATTATGACGTCACAAGCCCCCGAATTACGAAGCGTTTTATCTTTGACAATATTCATTGATATAAAAAAAAATACGTGTTCATTCTTTTTCAATGCTGTAGCTGACGGACTGACCAGATTTTCAATTTATTTATGCACTAAACTATCCTATTATGTTTTAGTCTAGGCACTTTCCAATTAAATGCCTATTTTAATAATAATATTATAATAATATTCCACAACTGTCACACAACGCCATCTAGTCCCAAGGTAAGCAGAGCTTGTGTTATGGGCAGGGTTGGAAAAAAAACAGTTTTTTTTAAATTATATAAAACAAACAGTTCAAAATGTTTTAAACAAGTGTTTTTTTTGTTTTTTTTAGTTTAGGGCATTATTTCAAATTAATTCGACTATGTTTCTTTTCTAGGCTAGATCTTTATAAACTCGCTCTAATAAATTAAATATTTACAAAAAAACGATCAATAGATAACATTTATTTGTATGTTGCGTAATCAAACGCTTCACATTCACCCGGTAGGTATGTTCTAATGTTGATTTTATATGGGCGACACGTAGGGACTTTCCTAGCGGGACAGGCGGCGCGCCTCCTATTCGTTCGTAGAATAGTTCATTGTTCATAAGGTATATCCCCGCGCCACGGTGCGGGGCTTTACCTTATGAACAATGGACTGAGAAACACCGATCTACTTATATGTCTAAAAAATAGGGGAATTACCAAATTTCTTTCGACAGCCGACATTAGGGATCGAAGTTTACGTTTTTTATTTATGACTAATGTTGTTTATTAATTAAAATTGTTACAATTTTAATTGTTTTGAAATTATTATGATAATGTTTCAAAAATAGGTGCTATCTTGTCCCATACAAATCCTGGTACATAGATATTTGTTTGATTGAATGAAATACCTACATAACATAAAAATAATGTTGGCGGCATGTTTGAGTTTATAGTATGTTTGTAAACGCACCCACGACACAGTAGAAATTCCTAGTGTGGGGCAACGTTTTATAAAAAAAAATGATTAAGTCAATTACAATGCCATTGAAAGTTCAAAAATATAACAGCAATAGAGACTCGATTGGTTTAATGTTGAACTATTCAGACTCAAATACTTATTATTTTATTTTCATTTTATATTCAGTTATTGCGACATGAGAAGTAGTTTTAAACATGTTTTTTTTCGTACTGTTTTATACAATGTTTTAAACTTGTTTTAATCTTTGTTTTTAAACATGTAATAAAAAACACTGTTTAATTTCAAACTGTTTTAAACACTGTTTTAAACATGTGTTTTAAAACAACTTGTTTTAATCATGCCAACCCTGGTTATGGGTACTAGACAACTGATAAACATACTTATATAATTCTAAATACATAAATATTATACAGCGTGAAATTCTAATGGTTGTTCTACCGAAGCGAAATGAGTTTGTGTCGGTAATACAATCGATTCATATTTATAAAAAAAATTAGACTCAATAAATGGCAGATTTACAATTGTGATAAACAAAACTCGAAAGTGACTTGAACCAACAGTAGGGCATCGCGCGATATGATACGCGGAACGCGAGCGGGCGCGTGGTTGGCCCGGTCGTTGCACTTTTAAATCAGCTGATCATACGCCTGAGTCCTGACTTAATCAAACACAAAACCCAATAAGTTATTCCAATTTTCCCTTCATACTTTTACGGATTTAGGACCGTCATAAATAATTATCTTTAAAAAAGTCTGATTTAGATAATTAAGTATTTGAGGCGTATTAAAAAAATAGAATCAACTTAATATTTACAATGATTTTGATTACCTAACCTACTTTTAAATGTTTATTTACGAGGTACGAGTGAGTAGGTACCTACTTACATTTCCCGGTAGCGGAGTTATTGTTCGAAATGCAAACCACTATTTTCAATGCACAAACGAGCACGTTTTAACTGGTTGTCTTTCAGTTTGATAAGAGTGTCTCTATCACGTCTCACGATATTGAAAGCGTCCACTATCGCACATAACAACACGTCACGAGTTTGATTTATACCTCACAATACACCAGGCGTTTGAGCTCAGACCACAAATAAAGGTCAAAAGTCACAAAAATTGTAATGACGATTCAGTTTTGAAAGATGTCGATAACGTATTACACTTATGACGTTGGCGGAAGGACTAAACGTAAACGCAGAGCGAACCTATTATGTTACGGGGACGGGGCGGCGCGCGGCGCGGGCGCGGGGGTCTCGCTTGCCGCGTTCGTGCAGGCTATTCAATGCCGTATCACCATGCTCGAGAGCTTATTTTGCTCTGAACATTTATTATTCATACTACCTCTGTAGTTTGCCGACAACGAGGCGGCGTGTGCGTTTGTGTAGTTACCTACCTACGTCATGTCTAGTGTACTATACTATCGATTCTCGCTCTTTCGAGTTTAAGAATACTTTTTTAAAGATTTGAAAAACAAAAAGAACTTTTTTTTTAAAGTTTAACTTTGTGTTTCGATAGTACTACTGATGGGTAATCGTCCTGCCGCGGGAGAACAACCATGAAAATTTCACCCTGTAGATAAATTACAGCCAGACACAGGACAAATGATCGTGCTCATCACACAAACATTTGTCCTGCGTGGGAATAGAACCGACGACCTCCGGCATAGCAGTCAGGGTCACTAACCACTGGACCAACAGGCCTGTCAACAAAGTGCAAATGACATGGCCAGTTTCTGCCTAGTTACTCAGTGACATGTACATTTTACATGCTTAGTTATAAATACATTAAAAATAAAAATATATATTACTAAATGATTTACGTTTCCGTACAACTTCCGAAAAAATATTTCGACATAAATAGATGTTTTACGTTTCCGGCGCATTGCTAAGAAGACATATTGTATGTTCGTTAGACATGCCTTCCAAACGATACTTACGCAATTCCTAACAATTCAGGTATGTACTTAAAACTTATACTGGGTTTAAACTTTAGAATATAATGGTTACCCATCCAGTGACAAGGGTCTCTTTATATCCACGAAAAATAATCCGAATAATATTGAGGTAAGAGCCCGAGTACTTTCATGTGATGATGTTTCAATTGATGCTTTATTGTTAATATCTAAGAAATCTGAAGTTACTGGATTATGTAACTTTTACAGTTAATTATACAGCATATTATGTTCAAAATAAACCAAAATTGGTTACTGTACATGATTTTTTATACGCTAGGCAGAGTGCCCTAAGAAAATGGTCCATCTCCTTTCTCTATCAAAGTGCTAAGAAAATGTTCGTAAAGTAACAAGCTCTAAACACGGCTGACAAATTAGAAGTTTCAGATGTCAGTAATTTGTTCTTGATGTTTTAAAGGTCTGTAATTCTGTACTGTTCTAATCAGTCAAAGAATTCAGGTTTTCGTTAAATAAATGAACTTTGACTTTGTCTTTCTAATGGCGTTGTGAGGTATCGGGTTTATTAAGCCAGGTTTGGTAATTTATTTGTAAGGTGTTATTTTGTGTTTGTCCGTTGTTAAGTACATAAAATTGTCTTTTCACAAAATGTTACTTTCGAAATGACTAAACATGTAAGAACGTGGATGAAGGAAAAGGAATATCGTAGCGTAATGTAATGGTCATAATCTACTTACTTCGTTGGGAAAACGTATCATTTTTATTTTTAAAACTTAAGTCTTTAAAATAAAAATATTACGTTTTTGGGATAGTAAGGCTCAACGCAGACTAGGGTCGCAACAGTTTCAAGACAGGCTATTGTTTTACTAAAATTATGAAGACGCGTGCTTTCCAAACTAAACGTCTGACCAGAGCCTGTATAGCCTTATTTCTCAAGAAATTTTCCTTTAATAGCAACTGAACTTTTTGTAGCTTATCTGTTTGTAAAGAAACTTGGCCTGAATATGATTAAATAATGTGTATTTATTTATGTATAGGGATTGCATAGATAGTTTGTTATGTCTATGTATTAGTGGCCTACCATGAAGTCTTAAAACCAGAGTTGTTCCAGTGAAGGAACAAGACAGAGCTATATAAGTCGTCTAGCGCCACTTCGTTCACTCACTGGAACTACTCTGGCTATAAGACGTTATGGTAGGCCACCAGGGGGGTATTACAACATCTTAAAACCAGGCTTATTCCCGCGAGTGAAAGTGACAGAGCGATACAAGTCATCTAGCGCCATCTCGTTCACTCACTGGAACAAACCTGATTTTAGGACGTTGTAATACCCCGTCTGGTCTGTGCAAAAAGTAGGGTTTAAATGTTTTTGTAGTCACAAATGTAATAATACAAAATACAAGGACATAATTATGTACAATAAGACATTATTTAGTGTGAAAAAGTAACAAACATCCATCCATCCATCCATCCATCCATCCATCCATCCTCTCAAAGAACCAACCAACCTCAAAATAATAGTAAGAAAGATTCATAAACTTTCATAAGTTAATCAAAGTAGCTGACATACATAACACACCTAGGTACACTCATCAGCCCCTTGATGCAGGTCAGGGAACCTGACCTATTGAAAAAGGATGTCAGGTCAAACTTTGTACAGTCAACAGCACAAATACGTAGGTAGGCAACACATTCACTAGTAGAAGTGCAATTCGACAATTTGTTTGCGTACAGAATGGCATAAAAAGGCTTATACTTACTTAGAAGTGGTAAGAAAAAGTCTACCAATGTTGATTATGAGATAAATGCACATGTGGTAAATAGTATAGTAAACTTATACTTTTTTCAATATGGTTTTGGCTGATATAACTGTAGACCGCCTGGTAGCTTCCTTAGGTACTTATTTTGATGGATTGCACGTTCAAACGTACATCTGCGGGGCTATTGCGTATCTCGGGTGTCTATATGGTGATCATCAAATAGCTGTCAAAAGGTAAATTTCGTATTGGTTTTTGCATTTGCAATGAAACTGATAAATGTAAATGTTCCCTAAAATCAACTATTCTAACGCTCTTGAGGCACTCCACTCCTCAATTTAGCCTCATAACAGGCATCAAGCCATTCAAGCTCAGTGGACAACCGCTGATCAGTGATTATCAAGTTAGCCAATAGCCCTGCTGGTCCTATCTGGTCATACTAGCTGTCAGAAAAACATCACCCCTGCCGCCTTTTACATTCTTACCTGTCTTTGCAAAAAGCTTATAATAGCAACCATGCCCAGAAATAATAATTGCCTTTATTTGGAATACGATCTGTTTTAGAATACGATAAAAAAATATAGTGAAAAAAGTGAAGTGAGTTGTTTTGTGCACACCCGTTATCACGTGACTGTACCTAGGTAATTGCTTTTACCTAATTGAGTGCCACTGAGTTAATTGTATAAGTGTTGGTCGATGTACTTGTTTGATGAAGTAGTTGTTGTTGTGGCGTT
Source organism: Agrotis clavis (assembly GCA_954870645.1). Lineage (NCBI taxonomy): Eukaryota > Metazoa > Arthropoda > Insecta > Lepidoptera > Noctuidae > Agrotis > Agrotis clavis. Next base: position 15,438,546 of record OX940937.1, on the reverse strand, counting down.
CTAAACGTAATTAGGTAATGTGTGTGCTTATTTTTGGAACGATTGAGTTAGTGTGACGTCATAGTGTCTTGTGTGCTGACGTCATTGTGTCTTTCGTATTTTGGGGTTCTCAAATGAGTGCTTTTTGCTCTCGGTGGAGCTGAACAACAACAAAGGGAAACGTAACCTCAAAAGGTGCTAGGAAGGATTTTCCACGCTTATAATCAATAGCTTTTTTCCCTGGTTTTTAACCGACTTCAAAAAAAGGAGGAGGTTCTCAATACGGTCGGTATGTTTTTGTTTTTTTTTTTATGTATGTACATTGATTACTCCGAGGTTTCTAGTCCGATTAGTGTCATTCTTTTTTTGTTCGAGGCAGTATACTTGCAGTGTGGTCCCATAAAAATTCATCCAATTTGGTTCAGTACTTTCTATTTTGTGAGCATTTTTATTGATTTCGGCTACTTGGATGACATTACTTTTTGCGTGTTTGTTACGCGATTACTCTGCCAATTGTGGACCAATTTTCAAAATTCTTTTTTTGTTGTACTAGAGATCGCTCACCTTAGGGAATACTGCAAGTTTCATCAAAATCTATTCAGCAGTTATTGAGATAGGGAATTTTATTAGCATGTGTACATGAGCGATGTTAATACCGGTGCCACGGATTACAAAATTCTAGTGCATATGTAAGAAAATGATGTATTTGACATGAATTTGGGTTGAATATTTAAACTAAAAAGAGTAAAAAAAAAAACTTAAAAAAAAAATTAACCGCCTTCAAAAACAACCACAAAAAAGGGTAAAATAACCTACAAACAAATTAACTTTTCTTTCGGAAGTCGGTGGCAAAAAGACAACGAAATAAAAAAACAAAGCCACCGACTTCCGAAAGAAAAGTTAATTTGTTTGTAGGTTATTTTACCCTTTTTTGTGGTTGTTTTTGAAGGCGGTTAATTTTTTTTTTTTTAAGTTTTTATACCCATACTGGTTGGATCTTTTTGGTAGCAGCGTGATGTTTTATAACCCATAGCCATCCTCGATAAATGGACTATCCATCAGAAAATATTTTTCAATTCGGACCAACTGCACCTGAAATTTGCGCGTTCAACCAAACTTTCATCTCGGGCCACATAGAAAAGACGTAAGACGAGGACGCATCGCGGGCGGGCGAAAATGTATGAGTTGCGCCCGCGATGCGTCTCTTCTGTATGTTTTACGTCGCGACGCTTCTTATACATTTTCTATGAAAGAGACGCCGAAAAGACATAATAATATATGTTTCCGCCCCGTCTGCGTGTTACGTCTTATCTATTGGGCCCGCGCCTTATTATTTATATAGATTGAAATAATAACCAACAATTAATTTCTCAAAACATAATTCATGTCTTCTTCACCTCACGCTGAATAAACAATACTACAGCTTTCTAATCACTGAAATGACCACATTATTGAAACTCTGACGAAACAAAATCAATGTGAGTACAAACTGACGTCACTTTCTGAACGTATCGGAAGTAGATTGTTTCCGTTATGGCTTCTTGCTTCAAATAGATATGTTTCCGGGATCTCTTTATAAATTTTTTCGCGGTAATATCATCATAATTATGAGTTTCTGTCTGTGTAAACGAAAGGGACTGTCAGACTTGTTCTGACTAAAATCAACGGTGATCCTTCAATAGCCCTTTACGTTCCAGGGTCACGGCTTCGGCCCCCTAATCAGACGGCCTCCCCAGCCCGTCAGAATGCTGACAGCTCTTTGAAGCGCGCGTGGAACACGACACGCCTTCGACGCGGGCAAGGTCCATGATCGGACGGCGAGTCACCCATTACTCGCCATCCGCATGTTTGCGCCTACGGTAGCCTGAAATCACATCACGACGTCCGTTGCCGTGGGCTTATCCCGCGGCGGCTGGGTCTTGAGGTGGATGCTGTCCTCTGCCTCACGTGTCCTGCCTCCTCCTTCGCTAGCATGATTGCTTCGCAGAAGGAGGCGACCGCTTCCCATTCCGTCTCGCCCCGCAGCATGGCCGCGACTAATGACGGGCCCGAGAGCTTGCCGCTTAACTCGATATAGACATTCAAAGCACGGTTGCACCAACCGTGCTTTGAATCGTGGCAGATTCCGTAGACATTTAACATGTTGTCTGGAAGATATCGCTATTACCGATTAGATATGAGCGCCGATGGTCAATTTGTCGGCGGCGGCGCGCCGACTTTTTGAAGTCGGCGGCGGCGGCGTCGGCGGCGCGGCTTGGCCTTTATTAACTACTTTAATTTAAGAAAAACAATGTTTTACGTATAATTACGATTTATTATAATTTTGACGAGACAATTTAATTGACAAGGGTTACCTATCATAAGATGGAAAAACGTTTGACCGAATTTCATTTGACCTAAAACTTTTCAACTAATTGGTTAGGTTTTTTTTTACTTCATCGAAGAAGTCACGTTTACCACTGTTTCAGTTAACCTATTTTATCTATTCGTTTTTTTCGTTACTCCAATACTTCATTTGGTCGAAAAACTTTTTACCGATGTTACACTTACTCGAAACAACGGTTGTTTGAAATATTATGTTTCGAAACATTCATTATATCACAGTTTTAATTGCCATATTTTTATTTCACCATACGCCTAGAAATTTGTGCACACTAGGTAATTATGGCTGTTCATTTTTGACATGCGCCATTGAAATGTAGTAGACAATACAAAATAGGTAATGGGCATTGTTCATTTTTTTCAATATGTTGTAATTGAAAAACCATTTCTAGGAATAACGTTACTAATCATTAGTAACCAATCAAAAATGAAAAATGTTCATATTTGATTGATATTTTTGATAAAATACGCTTGACCTTCCTTGCCCTTCAAGTGACGTTATTATTGGCTGTACCGTTTTGTATCGTTGCCTCAGACAATAAAAAGTAAGTGGCAAGTATTTTCAACAATCTGTCAAGTGTCAAATTAAAAATGTCAAAAATGTAAACAAATAATAATGTTTAGTTTTTTATATATTTTATGATTATTTCTGCAACATGCCTCATAATCTCTTTATAAGATTTGCGAGAAAAGTGATGCCGTGATGTAGGCGTGTAATATTGCAAGGTTTATAAAATGTACCTACTGTTGCGAAGATCATTTTGATGTAAGTAAGATATCAAAGCTTTAGATACCTTTGTATATTCATTAAGTTAATGCTAAAGCATTGCTCAGGAAAACGAACAATAATGTCACCTCGTCGACGACTTTCCGTTTTAAAAAACAACAATAAAAACCGATTTCAAAAATTTATTGTATTTTTATAGTAGGGGAGGCGAGGATTCTAATTTGCAGTTACTCGAGCATCATGGCGACCTATTGGATTTGAAAGAATATGTTCTAAAAAGAAAACAGTTTCTGACAAGTTTTCTATTTTAGTGGGGGGAAGGGCGTGTAAACAGTTTTAAAACTGTAAAAAAAACAGTTGTACAGAAGTACTCGAGCGCGTCTGCTATTTACAGTGTAAACGCGCTTTTCTATTTCTGATAACCAATACATATTAATCGGACGATTAACTCGAGGGGGCTGTCCGTGGCAAGCGGTTGAAAATCCAAAAAAAAAGTTAATCAAGCGCGTCAGATATTCAAAGTGTTTGTAAAGTAGACCTTAAAAAGTGTCGTATTAAAATGTCTGACGATTTGGATGTGGCACAAAGTAATAATTCATATTTCTATTGGTAAAAAAAACGTAATCTTGAAATACTCGAGCGCGTTCCATTTTTTTTTAATTGAAACTAACACTGTAAAAATCATACTCACTAATAATCCGACGTTTTCCATGGGGCGAAGTCGGTAGACTCGCGGAGAAAAGGTGAACTACCTGTTAGTTCGCAAGTATCGGTCGTGATTTAATGTCCGCCATCTTCAATGTACATAATCATATACAATTTTTTGAACGTAATTAATCTACCTTTTCGTAATCTGACTCGCTCAAGTATTTCTGTGGATCGATTTTTTTTTACTAATCTGGCGGGTTCTCCCACACAACCAATGGTGGGGACCATATGAAGGGTTGATACTTGGTACAGGTACATTAAAGGGTGCAAGATTTCTCCTTTATGATAATCTGATGCGCTGGAGTCACATTAAAATTCCCTCCCTGGGCTCCCCGACTAAGGATGTTAACTGACGTCTACTATCAGGAGAAAGTGACGTTGTGTTGTCAGGCAGTTTTTTAAATTATTCACTGGTGAGGCAACGGCACAACTTTTTGGTCAATGGTGACGTCAGCTACCTCAAAAATTAAAATATTAAAAATAAAAAAACTATTGAGCCAATCATAAAAATATTCAAATTAGTTTCTCAAAATGCTCTAAATTTGCAGAAAATAAAATAAAATCGAATGTTTGAAAAATTAAGACAATCCCCATTGTGCAAATGTCATATTCGATAAAATAACTCTGACGGGAATTTATTGTATTATGATTAATGAATGACGTTTGCTGCAGCACGCAAGCAAACATGCAACATGCAAACAAGCATGTAGCATGCAAGTAAGCATGCAGCGTGCCAGTAAACATGCAAGCATGCAGCATGCAGCATTCAAGCAAGCATGCAACATTCTACAAGCATTGTTTCTGTCATGGCTCCGGTGCTGCGGGGTTTTGGGTGCCTCCACGCGCCATGACGCGTCACGCGCCACGCGATTTTAAAAATAGGTTTTTTTACCAGTTTATTAACCTCGTAAGAAACCTATCAATTACTTATGTAAGTAGGTACTAATTTAGATGAGTCCTCCAACCCAGGGCAGGGCGGGAGGGACTGTCAGATTTGTACTGACTAAAATCCACGGTGTCCTTCATTAGCCCTGTTCCAGGGTCACGGTAATGGAATAAATCCCGCGACCCGGCAGGCTTTGGCCCTCTAGAGGCGGGCCCCGTCATCTTGCTGACGCTCATTGAGGCGCGCGTGAAACACAATGCGCCGTCGACCCGGGCATGGTCCATGGTCGGGCGGCGAGTTACCCATTACTCGCCGCCCGCATGCCCGCACCTACGGTGGCCGGAGATCGTCTTGCGACGTCCGACGCCGTGGGCGTCTATCACTGCGGCTGCGGCGGAGGGAGGACGCTGTCTTCTCTCTCTCACGGCCCGCCTCCTCCTTCGCGAGCATAACTGCTTCGCAGGAGGCGACCGCTTCCCACTCCGTCTCGCCCCGCAGCATGGCCTCGATCAATGCCGGTCGCGAAAGGTCTCCGCCTATCGCCTCCGTGAGGACACAGCGGTGCTCTGTCTAAGTGGGGCAGTCCTGCACCGTATGCTCCACCGTGTCCTCCCGGCGATCTTCGCAGTGGTGAAACCCGGGTGTTTCTTGCCTCCCTATCCGACACAGGTACCTTCCGAAACTTCCGTGTCCGGTGAGGACCTGCGTCATATACGTAGGTCAGGACGCCGTGACGTCTCTCCAGCTACTCCTCAAAGAGGGTTCTTACCGCCGCGATTGCGGCATACCCGACGTAAACTTTCTTGGAAAATTGCATATTGCCATTTTTTTCTTTCGCTTGTTTCAAACAAGCGTCGCAAAACACTTGGTCGCCCAACACTGTTCGTTTTTTTTCCCTCAATATTAACAACTAACTGACCAAAATAGGTCCAACAAAATCTGTGCTTGTTTGCTGATAACTTGGACAACACAGAATTTTTTATGTCAAAGAGTTTCGTTTTATAAACGTCTACGTCTAGTGCCGCCATTTTGCCAGCATTTATTATCGTGCTTTCGGTTTGGTCAGCGTGTGAGATTAAACTGAACGCCGCCCGCTCGGGTTCGGCGCGCCGGCGCCTGAAGACGGCGGCGGCGGCGCGGTGGAAATCACGGCGGCGGCGGCGCGCCGGCGCGGCGCTCATATCTATTACCGATGAGACCGCCACTGTTAACTTTTAATTAGCAATATTATTAAAAAGTTGTGTAACAGTTTAGGTGCTCAATAAAGTGACTGGCCTGTTGGTCTAGTGGTTAGTGACCCTGACTGCTATGCCGGAGGTCGTGGGTTCGATTCCCACCCAGGACAAATGTTTGTGTGATGAGCACGATCATTTGTTCTGTGTCTGGGTGTAATTTATCTATAATATGTATGTATTTAGAAATATTTAAGTATGTTTATCAGTTGTCTAGTACCCATAACACAAGCTCTGCTTAGCTTGGGACTAGATGGCGTTGTGTGATAGTCGTGGAATATTATTATTATAAAGTATGTTCTATCTACATATCTAAGTATTGGACAAACAATTTAATTTCAAACAGATTTTAACTTTAAAAAACTGAACATTGTATCTTTCATAACTGTCTATCAGTAATAAATCATTTACTTTCAAACAAATAATACTGAAATTAACATTTAAGCTGAAACAAATCTACAAGCTTCTAAAGAAAATAATCAAAGTTACGAAATAGAAATACTTTGCAAACGATCTCGTTTATGAAAGTCAAGATAAATAATTTATTATCTCGACTTGCTTTAGAAGTTGTCAAATCGTTTATTATGGATCTTTCTATGGGATTATCTATATACTTTTTATAATTATATTTATTAATTGACTGTCGAGTCGCATATCAATCGAGACGCGCTTCTGCCTAGTTGCGATGTTGTTAAGGCACGTGTTTGACAAGGTGCAAAACTGACGAGATATGTATTGGCTTCAACATGAAGTTTTTAGCGAAATGCGTCATTGACCACTTGGGTTCACAGTCGCGTTCCTGGTGGTCCGACTTGAGAAGGCTCTCGAAAGGCAGTTGGATGAGGGTCTGATTCTTACAGTAGTACTCCATGAAACACACACTCTCTATAGCTCTGACCACAATTGTTGCACCTTGTTCTCGATTCGAAAAAAGGTAAGAGTTCCCTTAGCCCCTTCGTACACTAGGCGACGCAAGTCTCCGATACCTTACGATTTTGGTATTCATTGACGCGTGCTTGTGTTCGAACCTCTATGGGTTTGTATTGCGATAGCCGCTTGGATACCGAAGTCGTAAGGTATCGGAAACTTGAGTCGCCTTGTGTACGAAGGGCCTTAGAATCACATGTTGATAATTAATTTACTGTAATAAATTAGCATAGAGTGGAGTGCTCTTTCATATTTACTTTTAGTACAGTTAGACCACGGTGAAAAAGCGTCGAGCGCAGCGTTCAGCGGGGTGTCTAAGCGGAGAAGAAAACAATCGCTTCCCGCGCCGTGTCATGCATATCAATCGCGAGCCTTTGCACATATTTTATAAAACGCTGCGCGCCACGCCCCGCCCCGCTCGACGCTCGACTCAAGCGGGCACTTTGGCCCTACACTAAGTAGCTGCTTTGAAAGCTTTTAACACCGACTCAAAGGGCTTAGGTACAGGATTAAAGATGGGTCCTATATTTAGAAGTACCTGCCAGGTGCGGGTAGGATTACATAAAAGGTACAAGAAGGATTACTTCATACCTTTTGAGCTTGTGGACCTGGAACATCAATTTTGAGTTGAGTACCTTTTAAAAGTGAATGGCTTTTGGCTCAATGGTGGGGAAATATAGCCTATAGCACTTGAGGATTAAGTAGCTTCCCATTAATGAACGAATTTAAGGAATCAAAATGTCAAATACAAATGTTTGATGAAAATCCAGCCGAGCAGAGTTAAGCTATCCCAATCTGTCAATTTTTTAAATAGATTTTCAACCGTATCACAATAGTGGAAGGTTAATGATCGACTGAAAAGACAGATTGAGGTAGGATGATGTGCTGGCCATTTGTTAAATACTTCTTATATTTTGGATAATTAAACTTTATAAAATTGGGTGTTGAAAATTCAACCAGTACAAAGCTTGTATTTATTTGGTTTCTTTTTATGTTGTGTGTACTTATGGCATGTGTCAATAAACGTTTTCCTTTTTTTCTTTCTTTCACCTATCTACATTATTCCAGAGTGACATAAGTTTTATTTGTTTTAATACTCCAGTGCAATGTCGCGGGTGAAATGCTTGTTATTCAACTGTTGAAAACAGTACATATTTTGTCTGAAATATTAAAAAAATCTTTCACCTTTTTGCTGCAATACTCGTTATTTCGTCACAAAGCTAATTTTGCTAACGAGATATTTTGCAGGTTCGTTATTTTTGTGACAATCCCAATCAAAGAGTTTTTAGGTACGCCATAGTTACAACTTTACGCAAAAACAACAAGTGCCAGTCACAAAAGAGGAAAAAAAAACAACACGTGATCTGCGTTGTGTAACACAGATAAAGCAAAGGCATTCGAGCATGAAGTTAAAGGTCACATTTTGATATTTGTATTCAGACTGGCACGGAAGAAAGTATTTACATAATCAAGACTGGCTTCCTTGGGAAAATGGCGGGTTTTCACAACATCTGTTGTTGATGAATTTGTGATGTAACGTGAATAATTTGATGTTTTGAACGTTGCCGTTGAAACAAACAGCGCTTTTATAAACTCTTTTTGAAATTCGAATCTGTTCTTTACGTACGCGTTTTGTCGCCATATTGTTTACCTATGTTATGTTTTTTTTTTCGTTTTGAAACTGTTTCTTTAGTAGTTTACTTTAGAGATGTAACCTTCACGGGAATTTACGAAGTGATTGATTTTTTAAAAGCAGGTCCGAAGATAGATAAAAAAGAAGTCAGCTTTGCTGAAGGCACTATTATGTAAAAATCCTAAACGCAATCACTAGGTATTCCAAATGTACTCCTTTAATTTACCACGTTCATAATTATTATAGTGCCCACAAGAAATTTTGGAAGCAATTTAGTTTCCTTCAAAATAGATTAATGAACGCTTCGAATATCGATTAAAATAATTTATTCATTTACTTTGAAGTTTCGCAGTGATCCGATTAAATATTCATTAAGGCCAGTCTAGAAACTATAAATAAACTAGCTTATGGAAGCGGCTTCACCCGCATAGTCGAAGATTATCCTAAGGGAACACAATACCGGCATAAAACCGAGGAAGACTATTATCTGTACCTTTCATCCAGATTCAGCCGTTCTCGCGTGATTGAGTAAGTAACAAACTTCCATTCATACATCCATTCAATGTTTCTTATTTATTTAGTAAAAAGTAAGATAAAATAAAGTCCTCAACCACAGCTGCATGTCTGCACAATTAGCCCAAGAACCACTAGCTGGCTAATGATTCATGAAAAGGATTGCAATCTAATAAACTAATAAATACCATCAAATTCTATATTTTTTTCCTATTTAATGATAAGTTCATCTATGTTGGATTTTAATTTTAATGTTAACATAAAAGAAACTTTCAAATAATTAATGATAAGTTCATCTATGTTGGATTTTAATTTTAACTATCAAATAATTAATTTTTATGATTTTTTAAAAAAATAATTAAAACTTGTAAATATTTGACAGCTATTTGCGACGTTGCCAACTTTCTGGTTACGCACCCTTAACTCTTTGGAGACTACAGCTCTGATTTTAAATTAAATTATCCGAAATCCATCACTACCCACCTCCCAGAATCGGTATCCCAATTTATGCTAAACGTAGTTTTCAAGATTCGACACTAATTGAAACTCTAGCTTCTCATATTAATCTGGTTCAATGAGGGTTTTCTGCCAATGTCATGTCAAAATTAACCAATCACGGAGCAGATAGACCACAAGCCTACGTATTGCCATCTAGTGGATTCTTCATACGGGAAAACCCTCATTCTAGACGTGTCTAGCTGGGGACTATCGATAGGTACACCCATTCCATGTTTGAATTTAAACGATTCTATTTAAAAAGAAAATATAGTCAGCCTAAATTATTTCAATATCTGGGACATAGGCTGTTTCTCCAAATATTTTGTTGCCAGTTCAAAAAATATCCTGACATTGACGCATCTGACACATGTCAAAAAAATTGCGAGATTTTAGAGTATACTTATACTACTATTAAGATTATTAAGAAAATTGATTATTTGTTTAATAAACTGAGCTGTCAATTGAATTTGACAGCTAACATTGACAGAAACTTATGACTCCGTTCAGAGAACTCTCGCTAGTTTAATTTATTCCGGCGAAATGTCGCCGGAAGATTTAAACGCACCCCTGTGCTTATACTTTTAAAAAAGAAACATATGCGAGCATAGACAACCTATCACATGATTGTGATGTAGGTTAAATGATATCTTCAAAGACGCCACTTGCAATAAATGTACGGTAATAGATAGTTTTTCTTTTCCTCCGTACATTATTGGAAATGGGCACGTCTCTCATTGTGCTATGTGTCTAGTATCCGTCTGTTCAATTCAAACGGCAATCGTTTATTTCACTGCACAGTTTGCTCAGGGTCTGAGCCATTGGTTACTGCTCAAAAAATGGAAGAAATTGAAACTTACAGTTTTGTTTTACCTACTAACCCAACTTACCTAAAGCTTTTTCACGTGGTAATCGAAAGTTAACCGACAGGCACATAATATCGGGGTAATAGGTTACTTATTATGTCCAAGTTATAAATTATCTGTGTGCCAATCCGCGCAGTCATTATTGCATGAAAGAGTAATAAACATATTTCCATCCATCCTCTCAAATATTTATCATAGTAGCTACGAGTATGATCCAAAATCCATTATATCTTTGTTTTATTTTCCTTAAATTATCCAAAAACTAATTCCAAATTTGTGTCACCTAAAAGTCTTTAATTAGGACCAAAATAGAAGAAAGGAAGAAAATAGAAGAAGGAAGTTAGTAGGTATTCATGAAAAGTTACAAAAAAAACTGCAATGTAGTCAATAGGCAAAACATATTAAGTATATTTACTTCTTAAACCCACGCTCACGTTATAAAAGTTAACCAAGGGTAACAAGTTACTATGCCTCTTGGTGGCGTGGGGTTGAATATGTAAGTAGTTCTAGGCAGGGTCGGACTCGCTCTACGGTCCAGGTGGCGGGCCCAGCTTGCACAGGCCCCTAGGCGCCTAGCTTGCCCACAAGCCAGACGATAGGCAGAATTTAGGGTCAGAGCCGGCAAAGGCCCAGCTTTTGCGACCTAAGTGTAAACTGGATCGGATATAGACCGTTTGAACCGGTTGGATTTGAGCAGGCTATCCCTTAAAGTTTTAGATTTTTTAACAGGCGATAATACGGACTTGTAGGGACCCGGGGGTCTAATCTCTAAGCACGAATCTGGAGTTTCGGCCTTAGTGACAGACGTTTTGTTAACGAGCCCGAACTAAGAATGAATGATACATATTACGATTTAACAGGAAACTCCTTACAGTCCACCACTCATGACGTTTGTGATATTATTTATCAATCAAATTCCATTAATAAATTATAAATAATTTTTTAATGGAATTTGATGTAATGACATAGACACTAGCGCCGCGACAAAATGACTTCAGTCGGTATTATCCGTATCGCAACTTGATTTTGACGTTAGTTATGTTCGTATATGCCGTACGGATACCTGCCTTTTCCGTGTTTTCTTTGACGGATAAAGAAAGTAGACACCCAGGGCCCTTCCTATTTCGGCCTAATCCGACCCTGGTTCTAGGTTATTAGCCGCCATCTTACTTAACACGTTGTCGATATATTGTTTCAAATGTTGCAGTACCGATACCAACTTTATTGAGTATACAAATACAAACTTATTTTACTACACATTAAGCGAAAATACGTGAGGATGGATGAATGGATGGATATTTGCTAATTTTTGCAAAAACGGATTTAAAAAAAAACGCAGATTAGATTACGAGCTAAATTGAAAATGTGTGAAATTGGAATGTGATATTAATTTCATTTTTACTGAAAATCGTTTGTTTACGAGATTTCGTTTCTTTTGACAAATGACTATTTAAATTGATTTCATAACTTAAGAGTTTCAGATTCTTTCATTTTGATTTATCTCATGTTTCATATTTTCTTTCTTGAAACTTTAACTGTAGGTATTCTATGAAGTCGCGGGACTGTCTCATCAGGTACCCGTGACCCTGGAACGTAAAGGACTATTGAAGTATAACCACAGGTATAACCGTGGAGAGCAGTGGTGGCCCAGTGGTATCGGTCCTGACTTACGAGTTGTAGGTCGTGGCCGTGGGTTCGAACCCCGCCAGGCGCATTACTTTGTGTAATTTATTTGTGTAATTTATTTCCTCACCACTGCTCTCAAAACGGTGAAGGAAAACATCGTGAGGAAACCGGCATGTCCTAGAACCAAAAATTCGAAGACATGTGACATCTACCAACCCGCACTGGGCCCGCGTGGTGGATTATGGCCCACTCCCTCTCACAGAGAGGAGGCCTGTGTCCCAGCAGTGGGAACATTATAGGCTGATGATGATGATGATAACCGTGGATTTGAGTCAGTACAAGTCTGGCAGTTCCTTTCGTCCCGCCCTGGACTCATTTGATGATTTCACCAGGATAAAAAAAGGTATTCTATGAAAGTCTGATATTCAATATTTGCAGACAGGGCGTGTTTGTACTCGTTAAATGCTCGAGTTCGCTACTATAATAACAATTAACCTTTTCGTTTCAATATTGTAACACTTACAAGAGTGGAAACAACACGCAATTGGCGGCGTATTGGCAGTAAAATTTTATAGCCACTTGGACTTTATTCTCCATGCAGTAAAGCTGATTTTCATTTACGCCTCAGTCGCTAGGCGTTAAGGCATTTTGCGTCACTAATAAATCCAAGGAAATTAATTCGATTTACTTTTATAAGGAATGGTAATGAATAATAAAGGCAAAGCGCACATAAAACCGAATTGTCTTTCACGAAATTATTGTAATTTACCAGATAGTGTAACTTTTTACTAGCCCGATTTTTAACGATTCAGTCCGTGTTTAAGCGGTTCCTTAAAACTTTTTTTATTCGCAAACTGTATTTTAGTCATAAAAACCTTTTTAATTGATGACAAAGGTGGTTTCTTGATTTGTTAAATTGCTGAAGATAATCAGAAAACTGTGCCAAACTAATTTAAACTCTAGATATTACCTCTATGGAACTTAGATTCGGTAGTTTCTTCGCAAACTATCTACGTTACTACTTCACTATTTGCAGTCGGGAGAAGTTGTTCCAACTTTAATTAAGTATGGCAACACAAATGTTTGCCGGGTACACAGGGTAACAGTATAGTTTGTAAAATACTGAGTTTAAAACTTGAGAGCGACGTTCCGTAATCCTTGTGATCAAAACTCCTTCCTCTGTGTTTTAATAAGAATAATAATGATTTAAAATGGAAGGCTTGCTTCATGAGTTCAGTGAGATTTTAAATTACTTTCCTTATTAGGAAGACGAGTTAGCGGATGATGAGTTGGTATTTATACTTAAAAAGTTTATATCTCATTAAAATTATGTTGACATATAGGCCTTGGAGCCTTGCCAGAAATAAATACAAAAAAAAAAACAAAATTTCGAAATATTCTAGAACACCGTTTGAAAATGCTGGCTTGAAATATTATGTCTTTTGTTCTTCGAATTTCAAATTAGTGTAGAAATGTCAATTGATCCGGTGACTTTTGATATTAAATTGACTTCCAACTGTTCTCAACATGATACAGTTTGATAGGCAATTCGAAGAATCAAAGTCTAATTGAATAGGGTAGATTAGGCTTGATAAAGACAATTTTGTAAAATTTTCATGGTAGAGGGAATGTACGTCATACGGAATTTCATACAAATCAAGTCTTTTTTTGTCCAAATAGCAGAACTAACCGAGAACTTTGACGTTAGTTTGATGGAAATGGTCTTATCTTGGTGGACGTGTCGCGGCTTCGATCCCCGCACGGAACAAATTTGTATGACCTGCAAGTTGTTCCCTTGCAGGTCATACAAATTTGTTCCGTCAGGGTCAGGGTGTTTGTGTATATACACAAACACCCAGACCCGGAACAAAAAGTAAGTTTACAAAAGTAACTCTTAGGCGCCTGTAAGTTTCAAACTTATAAATTTTGAAAAAATGAAAACCTATAAACCTAGTTTTTTACTGTGTCAGAAGCATTCTAAAAAATCATTGAGATTAGATAACATTTAGGGGTAGGAAAACGTTTTCTCTTTTAGTATGGACGAGCGCTCGGTAGACGATCCTCTTAATGTAAATTCATAACATACGCAGAATTTGAGAACGTTTTCGAAGATTTTGAATTTTAAACAGAAGAAAAGATTTCCATTTTCAGATTTCATTTACCTTTTAAATGTGACTTTTCGAATGCCATTGAACTTTTGAAGAAAATTAGATACCAGTAAAAAACAAAAATTGTTTGAAATAGTATAATATTGATAATTTATAAAATTATCTGAAGCATTTTCTATTATTTTCGAGATATCTTTTTCTTACAATCTGACCTATTTCACAAGGAATACATTATCTACGTTAAGCCTAATAACCTTATTAAGTTTGTCCTTTTTACGTCAAGAGTAAATAAAAATGAGAAATAAGGATAATAATTTTGTATCCTTCTTTCTCTTAATACCTACCTACTCTCATAAAAAATATGAAAATAATATTATGAGAAGGTTATTCTTTATTAATGTCTGAGAAAAGTTTCTTATTTATTATTCAGGGTGCCTCTAATTGGCTGACATGTAGAGAAGGTAGTGAATAAAAAATCTGCAATTTCCCTCTTTTGAAACGATAGAAAATGTTCTGTATTTTATTTACATTTCTTTAATGAAGACCTTTTACCTATTAAATCTACATTATTGTTGGTGAGTTATTTGGGCCGAGTGCTAATCTTTTCATCTATTTAACTTTATTTTTAAATAAATCATAAAACTGGAAGTGTTACCAAACCATAACATTAATAACTTCGAAGCTCTTTAAAGCCAGTTGGTCCCACAAAACTTTTCGCTGTTCTTTACCAATATATTTTCTTTTACTTCGAAACTTCTAAATCCTGCACATTTTTCACCAACATTTACTACACGAACTAAAGGCAACAAAGAAAATCCCGCCAATACAACATAATTTTCTCCAACACCCGATGTGTGCCGCCTCGGAATGTAAACGTTGATTCCCGCCATATTTACGCTCGGTGCCTCCGCCATTTTGGTTTTATTGCCGCGTATATAAATCCGGGGTAAAGATCGTGGGATTTGCTTTAGTGCCGCCATTACAATCTGTTGATACACACGTTTCTTTGAATGAAAATACTACGTAATTTAATCTTCAGGAAGAAGTAAGGAAAACAAATTACTCTCATAATAGGATGATGAGTTCAAGCTATGAGCTAACGTTTTTCCGTACCGACACCAGTCTGAACATAGCATACAACGCTGCGCTATAGAAAGAGAAAGTAGAAAAATGGTATTAGAGTAGGCTCGTGCTATAGAAAGATAAAGAAGATAACGCAGGGTTAAAACTCCATTTGGGTTGACACACACATTTTTCTCTATGAATACAAGTGTTGAGAATAAAATTAGAAAGGAACCCTAGAGGGCACTCGTTCTTTGTTGATCTTTATTAAAACGGTTTCCTTGATGTTAATGACTCTTGAGCCGTAGCAAAGGTAATTGTTTACTTCAAGATAATAATTTTAATAAAGGTAAAAGTAAAGTACAATAAATTGTTGAGATTTTTACAATATTACGTTTTGAGTTCTTTTATTCATAATTTTAACTTATCTACTATATTATTAAAAAACATTTAAAAGATAAACAAAAAGATGCTCACTGGTATCAGGAATAGGGTCCTAGCTACCGGCGATCAGGTGGCCTACCATGACCTCTTAAAGCGTGAGTCTTTAGTCTGTGGGAAAGAGATGGCGCTAGACGACTTGTATAGCTCTGTCTCTTTCCCACAGCCTAAACTGGATCGTGTTAAGAGCTCGTGGTAAGGCCTCAGGGCTTCAAAGAGAGGAACCTCCTACCAATGTAATCCGTGTCAAGAAGTACCTATTATTTTCTGCGTCGTCACCATCGTCTGTTTCCTTGTTTCTTAGAAGTGCTATTATTCTATTTAAGATGATAGTTTATTTTTATTTAGTGTAAAAGTTCTTAGTACTTACTAACATACCATGTTCTTCCCCAGGTACTCGGCTCTGACACAGAATGGCACTTCGCGCACCGAGGCCTTCCCCACGCGCGCCCGCGCCGATCCATCGCACACACGCGCCTGCTCAAGCAACACCCACTTGTAAGTATCCTGTTACTGTTACACTGTTTTTCACCAGTTGGCGCCACTGTTGAATAAGGTCTTGAAATATTATTTATTAAAACAAAGTGAATTTTTACGTCATATTTTAATACCTCAACACTATCTTGTGAAATAATACCTATGATAAAGTGTTGCGCGTCCCATTTCATTTGGAAAATAAGAGGAAATACGTTTTTGAAGAATAAAACTGCCTCTTCTATCGCTTCCGTGAAAACACGGCGGTGCTTTGACCAAGCGGGGCAGATCTCCACCGTATGCTCCACCGTATCCTTCGAGTAATCCACACAGTGGTGACACCCGGGCGTTTCGACCCGTCTAACGCCTAACTAAAATGACTATTGTTCATTAGTCGATTGAAGACGTTCGCATCACTAGCGCGTCTCTAGGCGCATAGTCGCATAAAAAAAAACAGTAGTAGCAATCTAGCCATCGTTCGGGCCACCACCAAAATTTCAAAAGTGTGTGTCTAAAGTGTCTTTAACTTGCAAAGTGCATTATTATATGGCTCCTACTCCCCAACACTCTCGAAACACCCGTGTCCGATGAGGACCGCATGCCTCACTTGCTCACTCCTCCCATGACTCCTCCGTCACGGCGTCCTCACACGCCGATAGCGGCATGTGAGGACAAGGGCAAGGGCCAGGATATGCCGTGACGGTTGAGGCGTGCCCGGCTTTTTTTGAGCTTTACGTAAGACGTGATTCTAGTTAGTCGAACTAATACCTCACTTATAATATTACTATCATCATCTGCCTAGCCTTTTCCCAACTATATTGGGGTCGGCTTCTAGTCGAACCAGATGCAGCTGGATATCAGTATTTTACATGGAGCGACTGTCTATCGGACCTCCACAACCCAGTAACTGGGTAATACGTTACCCCATGGTAAGACTGGTTGTCAGACTTTGTAGCTTGACTAACAGTAACGACTGTCAAAGATCTACAAATAACAGCCGGGACCTACGGCTTTACGTGCTTTCCGAGACACGGAGGAAACTCGCTATGACAGATGGTCACCCATCCACAGACCAACCTCGGAAAGCGCGGCATAACCCCGAAGATCGGCCTGTGCGGCTGTAGCCACGAGCTCCTCACTTATAATATTACTACGACTACTTAATACTTTCATACAGAGAAGGAATAGCAATACCCTTTACCTAACTCTTTAAATTGCTAAATATGCCATTTAGGACTACTGTTCCAAAGAAACTAATGTTTCGAATGTCTCTGTAATATTTTCATTAACTGCACTCCTACTTAGCAATGTCAAAAATAACCACACATGAAATAGAAAATCAAATAGAATTTTAAATAATCTACTAAAATTCAAATGAAGTTAGTTTCCCACTCGCCAAAATCCAGTTATAAACCGAACACGTGTAAATGTTAAAACGGTCCTAATTTACTGCGCGCGGTGACTGATCTCATTTACCGAGCGAGAACGCATTCAGCGAACAATTTCACTACACCACAAATTGCCTGATAGTTGATTGGACTGCTATATCTTTATGCATTAAACTGGTTTATTGGAAATTCAGTCCTGTAGTGTTCAAAATTGTGGTGACCCAGCCAGACCAGTGATGGCCCAGTGGAGTCAGCCTCGACTTATGAGGCCAACCCAGCTAGTTTTAGGTCGTGGTTTCGAAGCCAGGCGCATGGCTTTGTGTAATTTATTTCAATACTACTGATTTTAAAATCGCTAAGGAAAATATTGTGAGGAAATAGGTATGTCCAAGAATCAAAAATCTAAGACATACGAGATTTACCAACTCGCACTGGGTCAGTGTAGTGGATAATGGCCCACTCCCTCTCACAGAGAGGGGGCCTGTGTCCCAGCAGCCGGGCGTTATAGGCTGTTAATGGTGAGTGTTCAAATAACTTAAAATCGTACATGGAAACGACACAAGAACTGACATTTTGCCCCGGATTATAAACTGAATATCCGAACTGTTTAAAACGGCTCTAATTAACTACGCGCGGTGACTGATCTCATTTACCGAAGCGAGAACGCGTTCAGCGAACAATTTCACTTCACTACAAATTGCCTGACAGGCGATTGGACAGCTGTACGGTTCAGTACCTAATACGTTTTGTATAAAGTAGAATTCAGGTGCATTTGGATTAAAATACTATTTCTGTCGAAATAGAATTCGGGAGTCTGTGATGCGAATTTTCATTAGTATTTACGGGGAATATTCTGCAAAGTAATGAATGGATGGATGGACGTTTGAAGGGTGGATGATTCATTGTGTGATTTCCATCAAGCATCGAGGTGATTTATTTTATTTCGTTACTATAATATCTTCTGTCAGCGGCTTTGTTTGCGTTATTGTAGAATTCTAACTCTACTTCATTATCATTATCAGTCGAGAGACGTCGACTGCCGAAAAAAGAGTCCCCAATTAGACCACTACGCCGATTGACAATTCGCCACTTGCAGTATCGGTTGCCCACAACTCTTACGATGTCGTCAGTCCACCTAGTGGGAGGCCTGCCTATTCTATTCGTAGTCACCACTCGAGAACTTTTCTTCCCCATCGTTTATTAGTTTGACGCTGCTTGTAACAATATAATTCTATCAAGCTTAGAAAGCGCAGCGTAGGACGTCCACCCACAAGGTAGGCGGACGATCTTATGAAGACCACAGGATCACGCTGGATGCAAGCCGCTTACAACCGGTCCTAATGGAAGTCAATAGGGGAGGCCTATGTTCAGCAGTGGACGTCTTACAGCTGATTATGATGATGAATCCTAGAAAGTCACGTGGCTCCATCCATTAACATTAGAACGCTGTTGTAGTTTTCTTCGGGAACAGTACTCACAAGCAAACTTAGTTTCGCATAATGATTTCGGATTAGAACAGTAATACCTTGTCGGTTTCCCACGGGAAGCTTGAAATTAAAGTTTAGTCCATCTGAAATATAATTGCATAGCAGTTTAAACTATATACAATACTATAGTTTAAAGGTACTGCTTATTTCTTACGAAATTTCTCCCAGCACACATATTAATGAAGAAACGGAAAATAGATCTAAGCAATAGTGCGTGAGAATAGGAAGAGAAAACATTTTAAATGAATAATTTAACCTATTTTAATGTTAACTTCTTTTCTGACAACTTATTAACTTAATAGACCGGAAAGTACTAGGTTTAAAAAATAAAAAAGAACTTATAAGACGGCATCGGTTTATGACGTAATCGTGTCAACCACGTTATTAGCGCTTCATTACCCCCGATAAGACTTAAAAGTTCTTAAGAGAATTTCTTCCAACAAGTTTGGTTTTAGACATCTCATCATTTACTACTTTTGCAGACATATACCATAACGTCAAAATGCTGTTTTGACGTTGTCAGTTTTTTAAGACAAGTGTTCAATAGAGGTTTAACTTCTTTGTAGTAAGACCTAAGTTTGCGTAATGGCTATGTGAGAATGGTTACAGTTACAAAAAAAAAAGAAAACTTCTACATGTTTTATTTTCAACAATCCCTTTTCGCTCGAGTGGTTTCGGGGCCTATTAAGCACCGAGTCTACTTTCCCAACACAATATTAAAATTGGCCCTTCCCGTACCACACTCGACTAAATAATACGCACACTAAAATACTCGTTGGTACTTGAAAAACAAGACATTTTCTTTTGTGTCAAGAGAACCGTATTTACATTTCTGGAGATTTCTGTATTGTTCGTTTTGCGAAGAATTGAGGTATATTTTAGAGAAAATATGCGCCCTTAGCTCTCAATCGTCTATTGTAAAATGTAAATTTTGTTAGCCTTTAGTAGTTTTGAAATATGGTAAAGATGATAAGGCGAAAAAGAGTCGATTACTAAAATGTACTAAAATGTCAAAAAATTACCAACTGAGTCATAATATCGGGATAAAAAGTATCCCATGTGTTAATTCAGGTTGAAAACTATCTCTGTACCAAATTTTATACAAATCTGTTTAGCCATTTCTTTGTGAAAGAGTAACAAACATTCATCTATTCACACAAACTCTCACATTAATAAAAAATAGTACTTAGTAAGAGGACAGCATCGGTCCCGACTTACGAGTTGTAGGTCGTGGGTTCGAACTCAGCCAGGTGCATTACTTTGTGTAATTTATTTCATCACCACTGCTCTCAAAACGGTGAAGGAAAACATCGTGAGGAAACCGGCATGTCCTAGAACCAAAATTCGAAGACATGTGACATATTGTACCAACCCACTCTCTCTCAAAGAGAGGAGGTCTGTGTCCCAGCATTGAGAAAATTTATAGGCTGATGATGATGAATGATGATGTAGTAAGAAATACGACTTTAAGAAGTTAGATACCTAAGCCATTGTAAGTAAGTAACAATGAGTCTTATTATCAGGTGTAAAAAGGTTTCATTCATATTTTATTCCTATTTACCTACACAGTGAACAAGAATAAAAAAATATGTGATATAACATAATTGCTCACACGAGTAGAATAAATTGATAAGTACATTTTTACAAAAGTTTCTAGAATAATTTATAAGCTGTAATGGATCTTCACGAGAAAAACGATTTTCCTCCCGAAAGTTTATGGAATGAAAATATATATTTTTGTTTTCATTGTAAAAGTATTACAGAATCTTTTGAAGAATTAGATATTTAAGCATTGAATGTCGTAGAAGCTATATTTTATTCATGTACTTTTAAATTGACTGTTTATCTGAAAAGGTTATACATAATCTCAGAAATTAAAACTAGAACTTGAAACGGGATATTTAATTAAAATGCTACTGGAATCTGTACACAAAAGATTAAACTCTGTCCCCTAAACTAGGATATCCTGTATCTTAGGAGACAGTGTTTCGCAAAAAGGTTCCAATTAATAATATGCCAGGGTGGCCTGTGTCGATATTCTTTTAGAAGTAGCTATTAAGGTTACAGTTTAATTTTACATTTTACATTAACCAATTCATTGACAAATTCAATTTTACATTGTTTATTTCAGTTTATAGATTATGTCATACGTGTGATGTGTGTGTGAGTTGAGGGTGAATGAATGTGATTGTAGGTTTGCAGGTGTTTGAATGTAAGTGTAAATAAGTACGTGATGTAGTGTTCGTGTGTGAGTTAGAGGGGGGGTTGTATGTACGAGTGTGTATGCATTGATGGAGGATAGAAGTGTTAGTGCAGGAATGGAGATGAATGAGAGTGTGCTTATTGCGCTCTGAGTTCCACAATCTTGCATTGTGTGAATGCCGCGAATATTTAGAGGTTAAAACCTCCAAGATCAAAATAAGGCTCTCCTGCTCACAACTCTACGTCTGCAACTCATATACACGAATATTAGGCAATGAAAGTAAGTAAAGCCTCCGTTGCGGCATAGTCCTGTTTTAGCAGCCATTCTGATACTTTCAATTTCAGGTTGTGTTTATTAAGGTTACAACCTGAAATTGAAAGTTTATCCCTTAGTGAGACCCCAAGCATATTAGACCTTTCCATAGCACGCTGCGTGACATGAAGTCGGTGGGCCAGCTTGACAGACATGTTCCACGTTTTGGCTCCGTAGGTTAGAACTGGAAGGACGCACTGATTGAACACCCGGCTTTTCAGGCACTGCAGCTGTGGCGACGTGAGGATATGACGCATTTTCCCAAATGCTGCCCAGCCAAGCTGCACTCTTCTGGCAATTTCCCGCTCAAAGTTGTCTCTACCTAGCTGTAATACCTGTCCGAGGTAGATGTATTCTTGGACAACTTCGAGTGTTATGCCTTCGACGGAAATTGGTTCTGGGATGACATGGTCATTGAACATGACCTTGGTCTTGTCCAGGTTCATCCCAAGACCCACACGTCTCGAGGCAGCATTGAGACTGTTCAGCATTTTTTGCAGGTCTTGCAGCGATTCCGCCATAATAACTATGGGCTTGTGTTTAAACGCCTACCAAAAAAGTACCTATTTTAAAACCAAAATATCGAAATGTCTGCCAGAATGGATAAATACTCACCAAATCATGTATCATAAAGTATTGTAGAAATTAACCTATTTTGTTTAATAATAAAGAAATGACATAAGCAGGGTCGACTAAGCCCCGCTTCGCGGGGCTTCTATTTCTGTTTGCAGGGTTTTAAGGAACCTAACCAAACCGAACTTCGGGGTGTCCCTGAAGTCTTGCTAAATGCGAGTTTTAGATTTGGTGACCATTTATCCATTTTGGTATACAAAAATAATAATTGATGAGCATTTAAATTGTAGCCATAACTATGTCGTCGGCAAAACGAAGGTGCGTTAGGTATTCACCGTTGACATTGATGCCCAGTCCGTTCCAGTCCAGCGTCATGAACAAATCCTCCAGCGCGTTGGTAAACAGTTTAGGGGATATAACATCTCCCTGTCTCACACCTCTTAGCAGCTGGATGGGTTTTGTATTTTGACCGACATCGACGCCATGCTATATAGGCTCCTTAGCACCTTTATGTACCCCCAAACGACTTGGCATCGCTGCAAGGATTCCAGAACAGCCCAGGTTTCGACGGAATCGAAGGCTTTTTCCAAACCATGTCATGCAGTTATTAAATTATTATTAACTTTATAAGTTCAATATTTACAAATTAAAATAACGTAGGTCATAATAATCGACCTCTTCCAAACTGGTTTTCTTTATTATCACAAAATCAGAAGGTTCATTTTCGATTGGGAAAGACGGTTTGGGGTAGGTTGATGTGCTGGCGTCTGCATACAGTTCTACATTCTAATGATTCTAGACGGCACGGTTAGCGCAGTGGCTGAGCGATTGGACTGCTGTGCTGTGTGTCGCGGGTTCGATTCCCGCACGGAACAAATATTTGTATGATCTACAAGTAGTTGTTCCGTGTCTGGGCGTTTGTGTATGTGAGTTTTTAAGTTTGTAAACGCAACCACGACACAGGAGAAATTCCTAGTGTGGGCAGGGTTTTTTAAATAAAATGTATAGTTAATATTATGGTTAATATGTTAACTACACAAAACTACTAAATAAATAATAATAAATTCGAAAACGTATATGCTCTGTCCCTGCTCTCTGCATGAAAATGAATACATAACAATCGTGATCGGAGGCTTATTCAAAACCAAATGGTTTCAATCGTTACCATAAAGTCTACATCCAAGGACGACTTAAAGGTTTTATGATAAAAATATATCTAGAAACATTTAATTAAAATACGGCGAGAGGTATAACAGAAATACCCACTTCGATAGAAAGGTAATTAATTCGTGTTTATTACCAATTACTTTCGTTCTTAGATGTAAAACAAAGGGAAAAGGTAATCCTTTGTAAGCCCAGTCATTAAAGCACCTCTAAGAGTAAAATAACTATAATTTAATGGTCTAGGTAATTTCTGAAATGTTTTTGTTTATCCATTGTTTTTTTTTAATGTAAATAAAGAAAAACAGTAATTGGTACATTACATACCACAAGGTACAAAACACCCTTATGGCGCCTTCTTCACGGGATTGACGGATATTCGTTTCTGTACCGAATCTATCTGTACCGAATCTGTACAGCTGGTCTATCATAACGTCTTAAAGCGAGAGTAATTCCAGTGTGGGAACTAGATGGCGCTAGACGACTTGTCTAGCTCTGTCTCTTTCACACATAGGAATAACTCTCGTTTCGTTCTTTACCGAGTGCATTTAATTATAATGAGAGCTCACACTCCTTGAATAGTTTCGGTACAGATTCTTCACCGAGTGAATTTGAGTGATTTATCTCCACTGTGGACCGCCTGGAGGACACGGTGGAAGAGCTCTTCCACCGTGTCCTCCATGCGGTCCACAGTGGAGATAAATGGATGACCCTTTATTTTTTATTTAATGACGTATATTTTCGAAGAACTATAAGAAAATAAATGATTAGATGGTACAACATCGTCGAAAGACGTTTAACCATGGAATGAAACTTTCAACCTCGCTTGTGGAGCTGCGATAGCTTAGAATGCTATACCTACTGAAAGTGTGCTCCGCGGAGCCCTTTTTTGAGAACCACTGGTTAGATGGTTAAGCGTCTGGAGTACTTATTCAGAAAGAGGCAGATTTGAGCCCCGATCGCAGTCATTTTAATTCTGAAAAAATGTTTCAACATAGACTTATTACCTCGTAGCATAAAGCAATATCATTATGCCAAATTGTTGGTTTTGTTCTGTAGTTTTTGCGTACGCCCATGGGGAAAAGGCGTGTTTTTCAGTACCTACGTACGCTACATTAATTTATTTTAAACCACGCACTCTCATAAACGTGTTTAATATTCATGTAGCTCCGGCAACTTTTTGACCTTTTCTCTTTTACTGGACTCGACACAAAAACAAGCGCAAACATGGACTGGAAATGTGTTTCGTTTAGCATTGAAATAAATACTTTAAACATCGCGTGTAAAAGTTTAAATTCGAGGGTCTAAAATTCTGGGTCGTATTATTATCATTGGCTTTTAGGCAAATCCCGTCAAATTAGCTGGACAAAATATTTGTATTTTTAATTAAAATCTTAATGTTAAACTTTTTGAGGATATATTTTATCCTGGCCTTTGATCTGATATCCTGGCAGTACTATACCGTGGGATATTTACCGGACTTGATATAGACACTTAATTTAAATGGTCTAATAAGTTGGAAAACGTTACGGCGCGGGCGCCGATGGGATGCGTCGCAATCGTAATGTGTCGAGGTCCTTCACGCGCTTTCACATTAGACTATAACGGTACTAGACAGACTAGTACTGACTAAAATCCACGGTGTCCTTCAATAGGTAGCCCTTTAAGTTCAGGGGTCACGGTAAACTGATTAAAAGTATCCACGATCATCAAAAAGTTCTTATATCGTCCTTTGCTCAAAACTATCAACTAGTCTGATCTATTACCCCTGTAAACGATGTGAATTCCAAATAAATGACGTGTAATCCAGGAGTAAAAGGAATGAAAAATGGTTTCTACAGTCTAGAATACCAGTCAATTCACGCCAGTACCGTCATCCATCACTTTAGATAATACCTTCGAAGATTATCGCGACATCTGGCGACAGTCCACGTTAGATATATTGTTCAACGGATTATGTTAATGGCCTTTGCCCAGCTGTGGGACAGAATAGGCTGACAAAAAAGTAGCAAATCTAAAGCTATTGTCAAACAGACAGGCGAAGCGAATGCGATCCGAAGTGTTTTTATTTGTAATGTATGGAATTGTTTGAATCCAGTCACATAGAAAAGCGAAAGCGATCCGATAGTCTATGTGACTGGCTTCAAACAATTCCATAAATTACAAAAAAAAACGCCTCGCATCGCGTTCGCCACGCCAGCTGTTTGTTTGACAATAGCTTTATAGCTGGATCGCGGGAGATAAAAAACAGAGTGGAATTTGGTGTATCTTAATATGTCTATACTAATATTTTAAAGCCGATGAGTTTGTTTGGTTGAACGCGCCAATCTCAGAAACTACGGGTTCGAGTTGAAAAAATATTTTTGTATTGGATAGAGCATTTATCGAGGAAGCTATAGACTATACATTAGGAGACGAGCAGCGGGAGTGAAACCACAATCAGTTTTACGGAACAGCTAGTGTTAAGTAAAACTGATGAAAAAAAATATGCTGATATTTCTCAAGCTCATAATTCACAGTAGCCATCAAAAATTCCTCAGTAAGTCACTTAAACGGAGATTGATTGATAGATGGCCTCTTTCATTATGTAAGTCTGCTGAAATCTAGTTATAATTCCACGTCCTTCGCTGCCAAGCCTACGTAATTGGCGGGATTTGCCAAGGCGCATAAATTACGCGACAAATCCAACCGACTATTATTTTGTACGAGAAAGTTTTTCCCACATTGCTAAAAACTTTTCAGAATTCAATTTTATGTTGGTTGGAAGTGATGTTTTTGGCTTTCATTCGTAAAGTTGTCTCGTTTCGAAGTTTGAGGGGTCCGGAAATTCATTATCACACATTTTTGAGGTTCAAGAGCTGCCCCACACTAGGCATTATTACTTTATTGTGGGTGCGTTAACAGACATTTATATTCACATACACAATAGCCAGACCCGGAACAACTATCTACAGATAGGTAGATTAGATAGAATACTCTTCGTTATTATGCACAGTTGCACACCATACAAAATACGGATATTCCAGAACGTACAAATATGGGAATCGAATATTTTCCGTGTGGAAATCGAACCCGCGACACGCTCTTGCAACCACTGCCCCAACCAAGCCGTTAATGGAAAGTAATGCTACGATTGTTTTGAATTAAAACAATGTTACTTGATATTAAATTGCTGTTTGTTGTCCCTTAATAAAATAAAAACATAGAAGAAGATGGGAAGAAGAAGGATAGGAAGATTCTCGAGAAGCCTGTTTACTCTAACTTTGAAGTAATTTTTAAAGTAACTTTTATTATGTACCTATGTCACAAATGTACACAGAGAATTACCTGATTTGCTTTCAAGATAATTATTGTATTGCTTTGTATTTTGAATAATTTATGCGATGCTCTCTTTTACTACAGGAAACGACTATCATTTAAAAAGAAATAACTACTGACGCAGATGTCCAAGGAAGTGGTTCTATAAAAAGAGCTCAATAAAAGTCCAATGCTGCAATTAACCTAATTGTTCTTCTTAGAAAAAGCCAGTCCTAATGAGGACTATCCACACAAATGTGCACATTAAATTAAATTAACTTACCTACCTTATGGTTTGGTCAAACCGACGCGGACATATTTGTGGACCGATTGCAGATACTGGGCGTCGACAATTTGACGACATGATTGACGCAAAGGTTAAGCGATTGTGACGATTCAAAATGCCTGTTTTTAGGAAAGCTCCAGGCATCGGCATCGGTATCATTCCTGTTATACACATTTGGACATTTTGGGTCATTTTGAGAAAGGAGACGTTGCGCGAAAGGGTCATTCTGCTAAAGAGATATTTTGCTACCTATGGTCATTATGCGTAAGGTATATTTTGCAACTAAGTCCTTCGATTATGGCACGGTATAAATATTTTGTACTTGCAAGAAATTGTTTTTTGTATACAGGAGAAGGTCTGGTGTATGATTTAAATAAAATAAATACACACATCAAAAGTGTCTAGGGATCAACATATATTTTTGCAATAACTTTTCTCCTGATTGATATTAATTAAAATGTTCTTTAAGGATTCATCAAATAAAGTGTTATCGTTTGTCACAGTAACGATAAACCAAGTCACCTTTGCATTCATAAAGAAATTTGCCATTTTCCTAATAAAGGGATTTTTGACATTTGAACCACTAACATTAAAGTTCGAAAAAAAGACTGAAATAACAGTTTTCTTTAAAATTTTATTGGGTTACTTAAACAATTAATAATCCGTGTTTCTACCGCGAACACTAACAACACAAGAACATCGGTTTGGCATACTCAAAATGAGTTCATCCAAATCACGCTGTGGAATGGCCGCCCATGTTCGTTGCAACAACAAAAAAAGGTCTTCTTGCGACTGGATACCCTCCATATTCGGCAGAGCTCTTCTCTGTAGCATATCCCATGCATGCTCAATCGGGTTCAAGTCTGGCGACTGAGCAGGCCAGGGCAGGACATTGATGTTAGCTGCGGCGAGAGTCTGTCTTACAACTCTTGCGGTGTGCGGTCGTGCATTATCATGCATTAACTGAAATAAGGGACCGATTTGCACTTGTAGAGGAACGATGACGTCTGATACAATCGTCTCAGCATAAATTTGAGCGTTGAGGTTGCCTCTGATCCAAATCAACTCAGTTCTTCCGCCGATCCAAATACCCGCCCATACCATGATGGTTCCACCTCTATAAGAATGGACTTCCTGGCAGGATTTTAATCGCTGTTGGCGTCCAGGGGTTCTCCAGTGTCGTATACGTCTTGTATCCGGTCTCATACCAAAACGAGACTCATCAGAAAAGCACACGAAACGCCATTGTTCTTCTGCCCAATTTCTGTGTTCAAGAGCCCATTGATATCGAATCCTACGATTGTGCATTGCTATAGGTGGTACCCGTAGCGGTCTTCGGGAATGAAGGTTCACTTCATGCAAGCGGTTTCTGACTGTTTGGTCGCTAATTAAGTTCCCTGAAGAGTGATGAAGCCTCACGGCTAACATCATGGCGGTTATTGTTGGAGCTCTTCGA
Organism: Agrotis clavis; assembly: GCA_954870645.1. Lineage (NCBI taxonomy): Eukaryota > Metazoa > Arthropoda > Insecta > Lepidoptera > Noctuidae > Agrotis > Agrotis clavis. The sequence goes on along the minus strand of OX940937.1, from coordinate 15,410,324 downwards.
GTTAAGATTTGAATGTATCGGTCTTGTCTCCGTGTGGTGCAGCGATACCGTCCTCCATGGCGCTCAGCCACGGTACCAGTGCTTCGGTAACGTGTCCAAAGTCGACTGATAACACTCTGACTTGTATTCAGAGCTAAAGCCACAGTACGTTGCCGGGAACCAGCTTTTATCATTCCCACGGCTCTGAGCATTTCTTCCCTGCTTAAATGACGTCGCCGCTCCATAATAACGTTGGTTTTAATCAGTAGTAGGGAAACAGTAGCACTAATAATGTCTTCAATGCGTTGTATGTTTTTATAGGGAAAATATTGACAGCTGATTTTCATCTTTTACTCGAATTTGATTTACAGTTCCTGATTCAAATTATGAAATGCACCAAAAAGGATCCATTTAAATTTATAAAATCATAAATTTATTACAAAGCCACATCTCAATCTCAAGAAATCCGCATAAAAATGCTTGATCCCTAGACACTTTTGATGTGTGTATTTAAAAAACTCACAGTCGGGGCCCATTCAAATTATACCAATCAAATCTTCCCAAGGGGCCCCGACTGTGAGTGTGAATGAGTGAATTCTAAACTACTGGGCTTGTTTCTTTCTTATTAGTTTTTTTATGCAGTCAGGTTTTTTGTTTTTTTAAATATTTATTTTATTTTACTATTTTTAGTTTTTGTTTGCATTTATCAGTCCAAATTAAATTGTAGCATATAAGTTATATAATTTCTGGTAAACCATTTTTAAAATCCTTTAATTTGATACCCCACTTTTTTTTTTTTTTTTTTTTAGTTGGTATAATCATCAAATGAGTCCTCCCGCCCTGGGTGGGGCGGAAGGGACTGCCAGACTCTTACTGACTAAAATCCACCCGTGTTCCTTCGGATGCCCTTTACGTTCCGGGGCCACGGTATCCTGGGTTAAGAAAAAACCCGCGACCCCAGCACTCCAGCAGGCATTTGGCGCAAAACACGACGCGCCACCGACCCGGGCTTGGTCCTTGGTCGGACGGCGAGCTACCCATTACTCACCGTCCGCAAGTCCGCTCCGCCGCTGTGTCCTCTGCTATTCAGAGGGACACGCGTTGGAACGTCCACCTGACAGGCTATTCGCGTACGGGCAAAGAGACCCCTTAGGCACACAGTGCCTTGGAAAGAGTTTTTGCCCGCATCCCAGGGTGCACCGGCCGGAAAAACTGGTCTTCCCTCCGGACGTATCCGAGAGGGAACTCCAGTCCACGGGCGAACGTGGAGGTTTCCTGTCTTAGCACCCCTTGATACCCCACTTGATAGAACGTGAGAGATTTAAAAAAAAATATATCTTAATATATATAAATCTCGTATATATATATGTTTAGTTCGGAACCCTTTGCACACGAGTTCGCACTTGGCCAGTTTTACGTACCCAGTGACACTCTCACGTTTAAGACGAATCTAACGACACCTCTCAAGTTAAAATCCATCAAGCCGTTTAGGCTGCAGAGCAACACACAGAAACATACATACATACACTCGAAAAACATAACCCTCCTGGCGCAGTGGGGTAAAAAAATACATATAAACAGTTCTATACATTATTTGTTAGGATTCAGCACCAGTTTTACTGAATTTTCACTGTCAGTCAGATTTATTAACAAAAGTAATTTATTCATCACTTGTTAAATTAACAATGTTTGAAGCTCCAACACCACTCAAATAACAGTAAAAATAAACGTATTATTATACTCTCTCCAAGGTAAGAAAATGGAATTACCTCCAATTTAGTTCAATTACGAAAAGTACCACCCACTTTAGCATTTTATTTCACTGCTGTTTCAGTCTGTAAGAGCACGAAAAATGCCTTAAAAATAATATTTCGCGTCGAGATTTTTTTCAAAAGGAAAAGTTTTGCCGACTGATGGGAGGATGGGGAAAAGTGGTTTCTTAACAGCTTGAGTAATGGGAAGTTTCCTTGTTTTTTTAACCGGTTTGAAGTGACAGGGGCACAAGGTCACTTCTAATCGGTTGGTCAAACTTCACAGACGTAATCACGAAATTGAATCCTTAATTTTTTTCTCTCAACTTTTATCTCCAATACTCAAAGCTTTAATGGTAGAAAATGTTTCCGGCATTAAGTACAACTCTGTTTTATATGCCAAATAACCAAAGCCGGCCAGGGTCGCGGGGCTCACGAATTACCGTGACCCGGCACGTAAAGAGCTATTGGAGGACACCGTGGATTTAGATTATTCCACGCTTTTTTTTTATTTTTTAGCGTGGTAAAGTCATCAAATGAGTCCTCCCACCCCGGGCAGGGCGGGAGGGACTGACAGACTTCTACTGACTAAAATCCACGGTGTCCTTCAGTAGCCAGTTATGTTCCGGGGTCACGGTAAGGAAATAATCCCGCGACCCCGGCAGGCTTTGGCCCTCTGAGAGGGGGCCCCGTCATTATGCTGACGCTCTTTGAGGCGCGCGTGGGACACAACGCGCCGTCGACCCGGGCATGGTCCATGGTCGGGCAGCGAGTTGCCCTTTACTCGCTGCCCGCATGCCCGCGCCTACGGTGGCCGGAGATCTTCTGCTGACGTCCGACGCCGCGGGCGCCTACCACTGCGGTTGGGGCGGAGGGAGGACGCTGTCCTCTCTCTCTCGCGGCCCGCCTCCTCCTTCACGAGCTTTACAGCTTCGCAGAAGGAGGCGACCGCTTCCCGCTCCGTCTCGCCCCGCAGCATGGCCGCAACCAATGCCGGGCGCGAGAGGTCTCCGCCTATCGCCGCCGTGAGGACACGTCGGTGCACTGCCCAAGCTGGGCAGTTTTGCACCGTATGCTCTACTGTGTCCTCCGGGTGATCTTCGCAGTGGTGGCACCCGGGCGTTTCCTCCTTCCCTATCAGACACAGGAACCTCCCGAAACTTCCGTGTCCGGTGAGGACCTGCGTCATCCGATAGGTCAGGACGCCGTGACGTCTCTCCAGCCACTCCTCAAAGAGGGGTCTTACCGCCGCGATTGCGGCGTGCCCAGATTATTCCACGCTAAAAAAAAAAATAAAGAATGTATACCCAGACTATGTTTATTCTGTAACATAAGTGCGTTCAGATACTTTTAAACTTACATACAGATAACAACATCCGGAACAACCAACTGTAGGTCAAACAAATATTTTTTCTCTGCATCACCCAAAAAAATACTGGCAGAAAATACTTATGGCATTATGTCCGTCATTGCACACTAATCATCATCATCATCATCAGCCTATATTGTTCCCACTGCTGGGACACAGGCCTCCTCTCCGTGAGAGGGAGTGGGCCATAATCTACCACGCGGGCCCTGTGCGGGTTGGTGGATGTCACGTGTCTTCGAATTTTTGGTTCTAGGACATGCCGGTTTCCTCACGATGTTTTCCTTCACCGTTTTGAGAGCAGTGGTGATGAAATAAATTACACAAAGTAATGCGCCTGGCGGGGTTCGAACCCACTACCTACAACTCGTAAGTAGGGACCGATACCACTGGGCCACCACTGCTGTCACACTAATATGCACAAATAATTAAAAAACCTATTTCTTCTGAAAACGAGTTAATAAAAAAGTAGCACCAATAACTATATTACTCGTTTTATTTTTTTCATATGTTTCAATTGATCTACATAAAGAGAGTACTAACTTACTCATGTAAGTAAACACATAGCCTTCAATAAATAAAAATACGCGAAAAAAATATAGTCAACATGTTGAAGTACGAGTATTTACAAAAGGTTTCGTTCGACAATATCTTGATATATACGAGTAATAAAAGTAGAATACGATATATAACAAAAGTGTAATACGTCATAAATTTTATAACAATTGTGTGTACTGTATGAGGTGTTCACGAGTGGAGTACGAAATTAGGGCACGTCTACACCGAATGTATGTCAATCGCAGTGTGGCATATTGTTGTGAGTGCATTCAAACTAATATCATAAATGTGAAAGTAAGTTTGCTTGTTTGTTTGTTACCTTTTCACGACCAAACCATTAAACCGATCATGGTAAAATTTTGCATACTTGTATATAGACCGGAAGCCAGACCAAAATATCGTTAGTGATTTCTTCTCAAGCCATAATTAGTATACTACATAAGGGAGTCGGATCATAAAGATTTGTGGAAGTCAGCTGCTGTTCCGTTGGTGGGATAAGCAGCAATAGCCGTTCAAACACGTAGAAAAAATAATATTTTTTTGTCATTTCCTCCCAACTGAAACCTGGTTTATATTGAAGATTACCTTATATCACGAAGAATAAAACCAATCAGCTGTCTGTAACATGGTGGAATACACGTCTGCTGGTCACTCGAACATGTAATTTTTTATATTATTTTCAGTGATTTCCTCTCTACTCAAATTTTACCTGATGAAAGTTTACATGAAGATATGGATAAAAGCAAACGTCAGCTGGCTGTATCTCGGTGGAAAGATCGTAAAATAAAATATGAAGAAACAAATATTTTATTAAATCTGAATAACTAAACGTAATTTATTTGCAATATCAAAACGGACATAAGGGAAACGAGTGTCTGTCATAATGACACATAGAAGAAGCCATAAAAAAATATTATTTGGAAAAAAAACTTGTGTCATCCTTAATGTCTAATCTTGTCAAATCATTCTGCTGTCATAAGGTTTAAAATCAATATTAAATGATTTTGTTGTTGTATTTCGTTATTTTGTTCAAGTTATGGAACTGTTCTTACTGGAGTGAATAAGTAATTGACACCCTGATCAAGAAGGTCCGTTAACCGGTTCAACAGAATCAGAAGGATTCCCGCACGATCTTCAATGATGAGACAAGGCTCTCGCTTGGAGATTACGTGAAGAGCTTCTCGATCCGGCTTGCATTATGAAGAAATTCCTATCTTTGAGGTCCGAACTAGATATCCATTGATATATGTTTCATAACAACATGTTTATTTTGTATTTTTAATTGTTTTATATGTAATGTAAATGAAAAATGTAAATGACAATAACATCAAACAATGAATCAAGCAATGATTGGGGGTTTTCTTTATAGAAAAGCTTTTTATTTCTTATACTTTTCACTAATTGAGAAAATAAATCAATAGACCCATTTATACGTTTTTTCAAGAGTTCATTATGATCGTTTTGCATATTCGTGCAAAGAATGGGCAGAGAACCTTAGGCCCATCGCATACGGCGTATTCTAAACGCGCAGAAGACGCGCGTTTCAGGAACGCGCCTCTTCGGCGCCGTAGACGCTGATTTGTTATTGCGTTTGGATTGATGATACAAGCGCGCGTATAAAGAAGCGGAGAGAGTCTTATATGTATGAGTTATTAAGTAATCGTTCAGACATAACCGCGCGGTTAGTCAACCGCCAGAAAATAGAATCGCGCTGCTCCCGCGCGTTTCTATTACTATGGAGTCTTTACTTTGCGTTCAGTTGCGTGGCGGATACCGCGCGGTTAGCACATCACAGCTCGTGAGTTTGGCACGGTTCGTTTCGACACTGAACTGTTTATTGATGAAGTGGAGAAGAGAAATGCAATATGGGATATTCAGTGTGAGGATTACTCAAATAAAACTATCATAACCAAGCTTGGCAAGAGTTAGTGGAGATATTTGGAAATTGTGAAAATACGTTGGAAACTTGGTTGGTTACTTAATATTGGATGCACCCATTTGCATTGCACACCGCATTTTTCTTATCGTTTTTTTAAGAAGCAACAACTACAGTAAATCGATTTTTCGCTGACCTCCTTTATCAAACGGACGTTATCCCTGTACGATAATCACATATAACCGCCGGAGTCTGATTGCATCACAATTTTGCGGTTTCGAACCGCGCGATTCATGAACGCGCGGTTTCCGCAAGTCTGTACTAGCCCTTAGTCCTGCTTTTACAATAATTTTCAAAGTATCAGCTGACGACCTTTCCACCGAGATACAGCCAGCTGACGTCTGTTTTTAGCCATATCTTCATGTAAACTTTCATCAGGCAAAATTTAGGTTGAGAGGAAATCACTGAAAATAAAATAAAAAATTACATGTTCGAGTGACCAGCTGACGTGTATTCCACCATGGTACCGTCGGCTGATTGGTTTTATTCTTCGTGATACAAGGTAATCTTCAATATAAACCAGGTTTCAATTGAGAGGAAATGACTAAAAAAATATATTTTTTCTACGTGTTTGAACGGCGATTGCTGCTTATCCCACCAACGGAATCGCAGCTGACTTCCACGAATGTTCATGATACGACTCCCTCATGTAGTCTGCTAATTATCATCATCATCATCATCTCAGCCGTAGGACGTCCACTGCTGAACATAGGCCTCCCCTTTTGATTTCCACTTATACCGGTTGGAAGCGACCTGCATCCAGCGTCTTCCGGCGACCTTTATAAGGTCGTCTGTCCACCTTGCTGGTGGACGTCCTACGCTGCGCTTGCTAGTCCGTGGTCTCCACTCTAGTACTTTTCGACCCCATCGGCCATCTGCTCTGCGAGCAATATGGCCTGCCCATTGCCACTTCAGCTTGCTAATCCGGTGGGCTATATCGGTGACTTTAGTTCGTCTACGGATCTCCTCATTTCGGATTCGATCACGTAGAGAAACACCTAGCATAGCCCTCTCCATAGCTCGTTGAGCGACTTTGAGCTTTGAGATGAGGCCGATAGTGAAAGACCACGTTTCGGTGCCGTAACTCATCACTGGTAACACACATTGGTTGAAGACTTTCGTCTTGAGGCACTGAGGTATGTCGGACGAAAAGACGTTGCGTAGTTTCCCGAACGCTGCCCAACCGAGTTGGATTCGGCGGTTGACCTCTTTCTCGAAGTTGGACCTACCTAACTGGACTACTTGTCCTAAGTAGATATATGAGTCAACAACTTCGAGTACCGAGTTTCCAACAGAGACTGGGGTGGGCACAACATTGGCATTTGACATAATTTTCGTCTTTTCCATGTTCATTTTCAAGCCCACCCGTTGTGAAACTCGGTCGAGGCCATCGAGCATCATGCTGAGTTCCTCCATCGACTTTGCCATGACTACGATGTCGTCGGCAAACCGAAGGTGAGTGATGTATTCGCCGTTGATGTTGATGCCAAGTCCTTGCCATTCCAGGAGCTTGAAGGCGTCTTCCATTGCGGCAGTAAACAGTTTCGGGGAGATAACGTCCCCCTGTCTTACGCCTCTTCTCAATGGAATCGCCTTCGTGCTCTGCTCCTGTACTCGGACCGACATGGTGGCGTTATTATACAAGCACTTCAACACCTCGATGTACCGATAGTCAATACGGCATCGCTGGAGTGACTCAAGTACCGCCCATGTTTCCACCGAATCGAAGGCTTTCTCATAGTCCACAAACGCTAAGCATAATGGCAAGTTATACTCTTCGGTCTTCTGTATAACTTGCCGCAGCGTATGGATGTGGTCTATGGTACTATAGCCTCTTCGGAAACCGGCTTGTTCGGGAGGCTGGAAGTCATCAAGTCTGTGTTCGAGACGGTTCGTGATAACCCTTGAAAACAGCTTATAAACATGACTTAGAAGCGTGATGGGTCTGTAGTTCTTCAATAGGCTGTTATCACCTTTTTTGAAGAACAGCACCACCTCACCTCTACTCCATGTTTCAGGCGTTTTGCCCTCAGAGAGGACGGAATTAAAGAGCTTCTGGAGGACTTTAAGTACCGGTGTTCCACCCGCTCTCAGAAGCTCTGAAGTGATTCCGTCCTCGCCCGGCGCCTTGTTGTTCTTAAGCTGCTTCAGGGCCATCCTAATCTCGTACAGACTGATGTCCGGGATATCTTCGGTATAATGTCAGTACGATCTCCTATCAAGCGGTCAACGGGCTTTGCGACCGAAGTGTATAACTGTCCATAGAACCTCTCGATCTCGCCTAAAACCTCTGCTTTGGTCGACGCTATGCTGCCATCCTCCCGTTTCAGCTTTGTCATCTGGCTCTGCCCAATAGACTTGTCCTTTGCGAACCCTTTAGAGCCTTGGTTTCGCTGTATGGTCTCTTTAACACGATTCGTATTAAAGAGACGCAGATCATGTCGCAAGGACTTAGATATCCGTCTATTGAGCTGCCTATATGACTTCGCGTCATCGGAAGACTGCAACTGTAGCAAACGTCGTTCAGCCATGAGGTTTAAGGTTTGCTCGGTCAATTTCTGGGGTCTATCTTTACGACAGGGTCTAAAAAACTTAGACCCTACCGTGCGGACAGTTTCCACTAGCCCGTCGTTGATCTCGTCCACTGACACTAAGTTCTCAAGGCAAGCAAAGCGATTAGAGAGCTCGAGTTGAAAGCTTTCGGGGTTTTGAATATGGGGCCGAGTAGGTCGGAGCGTAGACTTCATCAGGCTGGACCTTTCAAGTTTAACATTGATATTCAGCGAGCCTCTTACGATTCGGTGATCGCTACCGGTTTTTACCCTGTTGATCACAGAGACATCGCTGAATATCCGTTTCTTGTCGGTCATGAAGAAGTCTATCTCGTTTCTCGTGAAACCATCGGGACTCAGCCAGGTCCATTTCCTGTGAGGCGGCTTCTGGAAGAAAGAGTTCATCATAAAGAGTTCCTCTTTCTCCAGAAAGTCGGCCAGCCTCTGTCCCCTAGGGTTCCGTTGCCCATACCCAAATTGCCCCACTCTCAACTCATCACCGCTTTTCTTGCCCAACTTTGCGTTAAAGTCCCCCATAACAACAGTGAAGTGGGTTTTGGAGCTATGTATGGCCCTACTAACGTCCTCATACATAGTCTCCACTTCATCATCGGAGTGTGACGAGGTCGGTGCGTATACCTGAATGACCTTCAGCGAATATCTTTTGGATATTCTGAGTATTAGGTATACCACCCTGCTCGACACACTGTCGATGGTTATTATGTTGTTTACGAGGGACTTGTGAACGAGAAACCCGACACCACCTTGGGACTGTTGGTCGCCCTCCCGGTAGTAGAGCAAGTTACCAGACTTCAGGGTTACGGTGTCCTCCCCCTCTCTTCGGACTTCGCATAACCCCATAATGTCCCAGTGTAACTTGCTCAGCTCCTCTTCCAGCTCGCAGATCCTTTCGTCAGTCCTCAATGTGCGTATGTTGTGTGTTACCAGGGCCAGTCGTCGTGGGGGTGGGTAGCCGGATCTCTTCCGGAGATTCTTAGCACCCCCTGCTCCGCCGTTACCTTGACCGCTACCCGCGCCAGGGATAGCGGAGCTGCCGGGGACTGGGGGCCTGGTTTTTGTGGTCGTCATTTGGGGGTAATTTGCCTTAATCGCCACGCTTGGCAGGCGGGTTGGCGATCGCAGTGAGGATGTGCAGTACACGGAGGACGCTGCTGCCCGACCTCCGGTTTGTCCCTTAGTCGCCTCTTACGACACCCACGGGATGATTTGGGGGAGCGCAATTCTAAGCCGGCGCCCCACGGCGGAGTGCTAATTATCGCTTGAGAGGAAATTGGTCACGGACATCTGTTACGGGCTCCCGCTCTAATACCTTGTCACATGTATGCATGTTGTCAATACGGTTATATGGTAATAGATGGCGCCACATGAACGATACAAATTGATTGTCAACTTTTAAACTAACGCGAGCGAAAGCTAGTATTGTATATTTTGGGGAGGTGATTTTCTGAGAATTTTGCGTGCAAAGAGTGCACTGTTTAGTTTTGCGCTAGTTACATTGATGGTTTAAGAAAATGACCCTGATTTTGTATGTTTTTTGTTCTCTTTAACTAATTAATTTGTATGTAGCCTCATTTATTTATAGTATAAATTTTACCTATAACACAAAGAGCCTAGTTTTATTTAAACTTCAAAAATTATTGTTTTTCTATTGTTAGTACAGAAACTGAGAGATAGTCTTTAGCTGTCTGTAGACTATGAGCGCTTTTACATTAGACGTTAACTGCAACGACACGACATTGACATATCGTCCCCTCTCGCTCGTTTTCCTTAGCAATGAATCAAACTACCCATCTCACCGATATCGTGTCGATATCGTAATCTTCTAGAGTGAAAGCGCCCTATGTCAGAAACTGTCGATTCTGTTTGATTGACAAGGGCAAAAAATACTATTTATTCTGAACCTGCCTTAGCCTTCGTCACGTATTTTATTAAGTACCTTTTGGTACTCAGACTTTCCTTGCCAAACGTTCGAGCATTTTTACACAAAGACCTCTTTAAAAATTCCTTCATACGTTGCAAGTATATGGATTCTAGGTATATGGAGTATTTATTGCTTTCGTGATACATAAGTAAAAGAGGCTGTTACTAATAAAAACGGGGTTATTTTGAATGTTGGATAACAAAAACACAGAAAACAATAATATGTTGTATGCGTTTTAATTAAGAAGAGTATGAACTTGGTGCCGCATTGTGACGAATGAACGTTTTCATTTTTAATAAAATATATTGTTATTGGCGGGCGAACCTATTGTCTTCAATGCGTACTAATGGAAAACCCAATTCTACTGTACCGTGCAGTTGTCGCACGAGGCAGTCTCAGGAAGAAAATATCATTAAAATAATAATTTTCACACTTTCAGCTCGCTCAGACTTCCTCGGAAAATGTTCACCTATATTTTTCTTTCAAGAAACGTTAAAAATTACAAAGCGGGCAAACATGAAAATTCATGAAATAACTTAAAAGCATCCTTCATAAATGCAGTTAAGGAAAACAACTGGGGTTTTGATACAATCATATTTAAATGTGAGAGCGTACTTGAATGTTTTATTTACTTTCTAGTGGTTAGAAGGTTCTCACTGTAATGGTTGATGAGTCTTCTAAAGGGAGGTAAAATGAGAGGATTTTCATACCGATAGAAAAAAAAAGTTCGAATACTGGCGTACCGCCTCCTCCATCGCGTGCATTGTTGCTTAGCAGAAGAAATGATGACTTCGCTTTTATTTTTAAATATACTCGCATATTTTTCCATTTATTTTTGATATTTCGTCGAATTATGAACTGTGAAATAGTCAAGATATATCCGGAATCACATAGGTACATAAATAGCTAGATTACTACAACAAGTATCTACTTACAATAAGGAACACGATAAATTCCTAACATTAAAAAGCCAACGCCTAGATACAGCTCCATACATCATAAAACCAAGCTTTCCATCATAAAGAAGTCATTATTTACAAGCTATAACACATGTTTTATGATTTTTTTCATGGCGGCTTCGCTTCGGAATATCAACGAGGTGATTTTAAACGCGAAGTTGTGAACCTTGACAGTTTTCTGACGTTCAAAAAAGGCGATATTGGACGCCTTGAAGCTTCAACTTTTCTAGCCAACTACGATATTTTCGCTGAAATTGTTGACAGTTGATAAAATTAGATTGAATTTCGTTGGAATTTTTAAGGGTTTGTTCGTAGGTACGGGAAGTTTTATTTAATAGGTACAGCACTCGGATTCCCGCGGATTTATCTGCCCGATATCTTATTTTTCTTTATGATTTCCAATTACCCTTTTGTGGTTGGCATTTCTAAATTTCAATTGATTTCGATGAAATTCCAGAAACTTGTGTTATATGAATTTGATTAATAAGTGTACGTTTCAAGTTTATATACAAAGATCCATGACATTTTGAACCCCCGTATGAAATGAATTTCTAATACTAAACTAAATCTCTATTTTATATCAATGTACCGAAATAATTAATAATCATCGATGTGCAATAAAAATTCGGTGCTTCAAAATATTATAATTTCATCATCATCAGACTATTATGTTTCCACTGCTGGGGCACAGGCGGGAGTGGGCCATAATCCACCATGCGGGCCCAGTGCGGATTGGTAGATGTCACATGTCTTCGAATTTTTGGTTCTAGGAGATGCCGGTTTCCTCACGATGTTTTCCTTCACCGTTTTGAGAGTAGTGGTGATGAAATAAATTACACAAAGTAATGCGCCTGGCGGGTTTCGAACCTACAATTCGTAAGTCGGGACCGTTACCACTGGGCCACCACTGCTTTATCATTTTAGTTGGATGGAATTAACTGTACTCTGTACGTGTACACTGTACGTGGGGTTCTTGATAATTGGGTCAACCATCTTGCATTATCTGCATTAGTGGGTATTGTAATAGCTTACTAAGGGATATCGTCAAGTGGATCAGCAGAAGTGGAAGTGCTCTCTAGTCTGCTCATAATTGGGACTTCAATGGCGTGTCATTTTGGCTGTGAAAAGGGCTCTCTCCCCTTGATTTTCATACTTCTGGTAATAGGATAGCTATAAGATGGATACATAATTATAATACATTTGATTATGTACCTACACCATAAAAATTACAAGAAGGCAAACGATCACGCGGTCGTTCACAGACTCGATGGACAGATCAGGTGAAGGAATCATCATCCTCTAAATTCTACTCAGTGGTAAGGGATTAGCTGGACAGAAAACGGTGGAGGCGGATCATCCGCTCCAGATGCAACCCCGAAGCTGACCACGATCCTCAGACGTGAGGGACCGACTACAGAGAGAGAGAGAGAGAGAGATTTATTATATAAAATTACAAAATATATAAGATGGAACTTAAGAAGCAAGAAGCAGGCTGTCGGTACTAGTCGGTGCAGGTAAAGTAGGGTCTAAAACACCGACTTTAACAATGTTTCTAACGAAATTGCGATAAAATTCGTAAAATGGAATAATTCTATTCTATTGCTCAAACAAAGGTTAGATAGTTGTTATAGAACAATTTGCAACATTGTAAGAAAACAGCATTGCTAATGTGGCGGTTTTAGATCCTTTGATCCGTGCACGCTCGTATTTTGCCGGTTTCTTCATACAAGTTTCGTAAGATCAGTACCGACCCACACCGACCTTTCTTTATAAAAGCACCCGAATTTATAAATAAGATAACACAATGGGACGTCTTATCGCTAATAGCGATCTTTTCAAAACAACCTTTGGATGAATAAGAGGACGTGGAAAAACAGTACTGCAGGTAGTCTATGGTGTCACCTCTCTAAGCAGTCATGCTAGCGAAGGACAGCAACCAGCTCAAGACGAGACGCTCACGGCAACGGACGGGCATAATGGGACGGCGAGTAATGGATGACTCGCCGTCCGATCGTGAACCATGCCCGAGTTGAAAGCACGTCGTTTTCCACGCTCGCCTCAAGGAGTTTTTTTATCATATAACTTTTATTTTATTTTAATTTAAAGAAAAAAAAGTAATCTGATAAAAAAGTGCGTACTATTTAAAAAAAAGTAAGTGAATGATGTATTTTGTTAATAAACGAAACTAAGTGCGAACATAATGATAATAATATCTATCTCATTTTTCCCGGGCGGATGATCTGTCTTTGCTGGGGTAGAACATTTCAATTTCGAAATATAAAAATACAAAAACATTTAATTCAGTAAATCAATACAACCTAGACCGTCATGAATATTAATGAATTAACAAAAACTTATTTTGATTGATGACATTTTAATAATACTCTAACAAGGCCATAACGATTTTTTACCGTTCTATTTAGATCGATATAATTTCAATATCATGAGATATTGAATTAACATTTTTGCATGACATTAAATGTTATCTACACTAATAAATAATATGACGGATAATAATAATTTGAAAATAAAATACAGCATTATTACTGGCTGACAAGTCGTAGATGAAATTATTTTAATAATCGGTTTAATTATGCCGTTTTTAGTATATCCAGCCAGTACAAATAAAAATATGTAAAAGAAACTCAAATCTTTTCTTTTTATAATATTAGTGTTGATTATATTTTACATTAAAAACCAAAACTTACTTAACTATCACAAAGTTAACGAAAAGATATCTGGAGGGACAGGCGTGTAAATAGCCGTGTTTCTCTGCGGGAATGAAGGACTTATTACAATCAAACACCTGGATTGCGTGATGATTCAATTGCCTATTTTTATGAAATTTCAAGTTGGGAGTGATGGTGGTAGACGACGTATTGTGGTCTAACTCTAGCAAGTAAAGGAAAGCGGTACCTGGTTCTTCCTTGTCCGATCTTGAGGTCTTCACAGGTGGCCACCTGCCTCGTGCACTCCACACCACTCACTTATGGTAAAGTCTTGGTCACAAATTACACACGACGCGGTTAATATGGGATTATTATTAGTTCCTGGTAAATCCCCAAGGCTTACGGGATAATACTTAGGATTTTATTGTCTTTGCGGGGGCGATGTTTAAAGATTTTAAGACATGCGGGGAGATGCGTAAAAGCGTGCGTTTGACGCAAGCACACTATGGTCTCTGACACCAGGATTGGGCTTGTCGATGGCTGCTCGTTTCCTTGTAATGCCCGTTACACACGCCTGTTCTTACATGCCTAAGCCGGACACACACATACTGCGCAATACCAACCACCATCCAACTTGAGAGGCGGTACTCGCCACACCATACTCCCCGCCTTGAAAGGTCCAGACCTTTCAAAGCAGCTAATCTATGCAGCGCTGGTGCGGTTTAACAAGCGGTGATGACATATGTAACTAGTTGTTGGAGAATATTAAGGGAAACCTAAGCAGCAGTCCGAAACTCTATCACAATGATATAGTGCTCGAGATCGATATGAAATGCGGTTTGATTTGACTAAGTTACATCGAATTAATCTAAATTATAACTATGTAATGGCAATGGTATACTATAAACTAATTGAACTACGTAGTAATATTACTTTATTGTGTTGGCAAAGGATACAACTTAGTGACAGGACGTTTATATGTACCTGACGCGGTTTTTATTGAAGCGACTCGAATTATGCCATCCGATCCCGGAAAAACTTTCTCTATGATGCCTAATGGCCAAGTCAATGGAGGAACGTTATCTTGTCCCAAGAGAACGATAGTACCGATCTCTATAGGGCGATCGGGAGTGCACCATTTCTGGCGGACTTGCAACGTGTGCAAGTACTCAACTCGCCATTTATTCCAGTAGGATAACACAAGTTGATCTAAAAGCCTTTTGCGGTTTGTTAGGTTCATGTTTTCTTCTGTCAATTCAGAAGAAGGCAAATACGTGAGTGGACTGGACATTAAAAAATGCGCGGGCGTGAGTACCTCCGGATGCGGGTCTGATGAAAGAACACTAAGCGGTCGAGAATTTAAAAGGCACTCAATTTGCACCAATACGGTCGAGAGTTCCTCGTAAGTGAGAAGCTGTTTACCTATGACTCTAAACAAGTGAGTTTTAACACTCTTAATGTTCGATTCCCACATACCTCCGAAGTGCGGGGCTCGCGGCGGTATTCTTGTCCACTCAATGCGTGATTTAAGAAGCTCATTTTTAATATCCGTTTGAACAGTCGAATTTAATAGGAAAGAATAAATATCATCTAGTTGCGCCTTAGCGCCAACAAAATTGGTACCATTGTCTGAATACATGACAGACACTGGACCGCGGCGGGAAATGAATCTCTTAAATGCTGATAGGAAAGCCTCAGATGTGAGGTCCGATACAAGCTCGATATGTATGGCTTTAGTCACCATACATACGAACAAACATAAATAAAGTTTCTGCGATCGTTGACCTCTACGTCGAATAGGTATGTAAGCAAGCGGCCCGGCGAAATCTACACCGGTGTGTACAAAGGCTTTAGCATCACGGACGCGGTATCCAGGCAGTTCAGCCATTTTGGGTATTGGATGCTTAGGATTTAGACGGAAACAAGTATTACATTTTCGGCAACGGGAACGTATGACTGTTCGGCCATCCAATATCCAAAACCGCTGCCTTATAATGGACGTCAATAACCCGGGGCCCGTATGGCAGTATGTATTATGATAGTGATCAATAATTAGATCGACTACGCGGTCGCGTTTAGGCAAAAGCGCGGGGTGCTTGGCTTCATACGGTAAGTCAGACTTCGACAGTCTGCCCCCAATTCGTAAGATTCCATAGCTATCAACGAAGACAGACAAGCAGCGCAACTTCTTAGCTGGAAGTTCGCCTGCTTTAATTAAATTTAAATCGTTAGAAAAATGCAAACTTTGAACTATTCGAATAATAAAATTTTCGGCGATTGTGATGTTTTTAACAGAGCTATGACTATGTAGTCTGTTTGTAAATTTAAGAATGTACATAAATACACGTAACAATTTATTCCATGAGCAAACACGGTCAGCTATAGTGTCTAAAATACGCGGTTCAGTATTTGAGGTTTCTACAAGAAAAGTCTTTGATTTAAACTCCGGCAATGTTTCGCATTTAGTAGGAGAGAATTTTAAAGGCCACTCGCTCATGGGCTGATGGAGCCACGTAGGGCCGTTCCACCACAACGAGTGTTCAATTAAATCAGATGGCAGCATGCCGCGAGACAGACAATCGCTAGGATTCTCTTTCCCGGACACGTGGCTGAAACAAGAAGCCGGTACGTTTTCCTGTATTTGGGCAATGCGGTTGCTGACAAAAATAGACCATCTATGGGGAGATGAGTGGATCCACGAGAGAGCTATGGTGGAGTCCGAGAAAGCGTGGACACCTGCAATAGGTACACGAGCGGAAAGTTTATTCTTGACCACGCGAACAAGTTTAGACAGAAGTAAAGCGGCGACAAGTTCTAATCGAGCTAGTGTTGTTATTTTAACGGGGGAAACTTTGGACTTTGCACATAAAAGCCGGACGGTGATAACACCTGTAGGGTCGGTAATGTGTAAATAAATACAACAACCATAACCACTAAAGCTGGCGTCGCAAAAGGCTACGATATTCACTACAGCTTCTCTAAAGACGCCAATGTGGCGAGGAACCTTTAGAGAAGAGAGTGTGGGAAAATCCCTCGTAAAAGCGGAAAACCGATTGGTGATGGAGTTCGGAGGAACTTCATCCCATCCTATTTTAGCTAACCAAAGCTCCTTAATTAAGATCTTTGCGTACAGCACAACGGGTGCTACTAGGCCAAGTACGTCGAACAAGCGGGCAACTAGCGATAGAATCGCGCGCTTCGTGCATTTATTATCTACGGCGACTGTTGTCAAGGAAAAATAATCATGAGCGGGTTCCCAGGTTAATCCAAGGATTTTAAAATTATGGACATCATTATCCATGCCAGAAAAATCAACTGGTAAGCGGTGAGACTCTGGGAGAATCTCCAATAAAGCGGGTGAATTAGTAGCCCACTTGACTAAGTCGAAGGAACCTACTTTAAACAAATCAATTAAATCGCGGGACAGACGCATAGCAATCTGTTCATCCGAAACAGAATAGACATAGTCGTCCATATAAAACTGAGTTTCTACCAATTTAGAAGCCTCAGGAAAGCGGTCGCTATGCTCACACGCTAAGTAACGCAGTGTGCGCATCGCTAAATAAGGGCTAGGCTTTAGTCCAAAGGGAACGCGGTTAAACTGAAAGGTGCGTACAGGTTCGTTTTTGTTGAAACGATACAAGATTCGTAAATATTTGCGGTGGTGCTCATTTACACCGATACGTAAGAACATTTGTTTTATATCCGCTGTCATCGCGACAGGGAACGTACGAAAATCAAGTAATAACAAAAATAAGTCGGCTTGTAAATTAGGTCCAACATGCAGAATGTCATTGAGCGACAACCCCGAGTGCGTTTTGGCGCTAGCGTCCAAAACCACTCGAATGTTGTCTTTGTCCGGTCTAATGACGGCGTGATGCGGTATGTAATAACCTTCTTCTGTCAATTCAGAGTCCGGTACTTCCGATAAATACCCTTGAGTTATATAATCCGCGATAGTTTTATTATAATTCTCGCGTAGGGTAGGTACTAACGTGAATTTACGCTCAAGCGCGAGTAACCGCCTGTGGGCGACACCGCGTGAATTGCCTAACTCGGAAGGGGTGCGCGCGAAAGGTAAATCGACAAAGTATCTGCCGTCCTTAAATAAAACTGAAGAATTAAAACTATTTTCACATTCTAATTCGTCCGGACTAACAAAACGTTGAGATGGAATTTCCTCTAGCTCAAAAAACTTCTGCAAACTTGACTCGACTTTAATGTTTGCAAGCGCGGTAAACGAAGATGTAGTGTGTGTTATATCACTATTATTACAATCAATATCACCCATCAGTACATAACCGAAACTAGTCAATATAGCTGGGGGTGCGCGGGTGCCTGAGTCAACCCTATCTCCAAGGTAAATAAAAGGAAACAGCTGTGCTCCAAGCACGACGTCGATTCCACCTGGTACATTCCAGGTCGGGTCGGCTAGCGGTAAGTTATTTAAATATGACATGTTATTATCGTCATTTAATCTAATAAATCTAGCGGGAAGTCTATCTGTAATGCAATCAACAACTAACGCTTGTATATAATACCTATTGTCAGGATTAATCCGAGATTCTATATTGAGATGAATAAAGCCATGTACAGGTTTTGAGATCATACCAACACCCTGTAAAGATGAATGGTGTAATTTAATTATGTGTAAGTTCAAACGTTTACAACATTCCACAGTAATTAAGTTATTTTGCGATCCGTTATCTAATAAACACCTGATCATTACCTTATCTCTGCTGTCCCTATTATATGCATATACCTGCGCGGTCGCTAACAAAATAGTTGACTCGATCGGTAAACACGTCTTGATTGCGGCGCTAAGTGAAACAGAGGTACTTGTAGCAGGCTCGGGCGATGATTCACCTTTTACTTCGGAGAAATGCAACAAAGAATGATGCGTCTTTTTACAACTTTTACAAACGTTTCGTGACTTACATTTAGCTAAAGAATGAGATAGACTTAAACAATTAATACAGCCACGTTTATTTTTAATAAATTCGAAACGAGCTTGCGGTGTATTTATTTTTTGAAATAGCGGACAATCAAATAGTCGATGGTCGACGTCATCTTTATCACATAATGGACATCGGGTATTCGAAACTGGTTCGTTGCGTGACACAAACGACTTGGCGGTACTTTGCGTATTACTTGTTCGACTATGAGCTAAACTAGACTTAGCACGCGGTTCCGTCTGTGAATTACTAGCGTGTGAGCGCTGGAGTACCTTGACATGATCTTGCATAAATGCTATAAACTCCGTATATGAAGGTAATTCTTTCCCACTCACACGGCTTTCAAACTGTTGAACGATTTGCGCATCAACTTTTCTTAAGCTACAGTGTAACAACACAAAATCCAACAAGTCTGGAATGCCTAACTGTTTTAAGGCAGCGACCGACGCTGAATATCGTTCCACAAATGTATTAAGACTAGCAGCATTGCCGGCGCATGCTTTAATGTCCAGTATATTATTGAGATAATGAATACCTAAACTACGCTTATCTTGATACCTTTTAACGAGACCGTTCCACATAACACTGTATGTATCACCTGTGGGAACAATGCCTGCAGTTAGTTTTAAGGCATCATGAGTCAATTTACTGACCAAGTACTGCACACGCTGCGAGTCCGTCAGCTCAGTGTTTAAATGAACATTGCTGCGAAACATTTCATAAAATATGGGCCAATTTTCCGTTTTACCGTCGAATGATGGCAGGTCTATGGGTGGTAACTTTATGCGACTACCGCCTTTCTTATCTGATGTTTCGCTGCTCGAAAGTATGAGATTACGCTTGTATTTAATATAAGAATATAAGTCGTCAATAGAACTTAGATTCGAATAATCTGGTGCAGTTTCGTCAATCTCAAACTGCAACTCATTGATCTGTTCAATTATTGCTTCAAATGTACTGTATTGTTCATTTATCGTTTCAGACTGCGCTAGGAATGACTCATTTGAACGCGAATCAAAGTTCGAGATGTTTCTGGAATCATTATATAAGCGATTAAATCGCGCGAAAATCATTTGCTTTTTAGCTGTAAGCTGAGCTAATTTAGCTTCTTGCTTGCGGGCGGCCATTTTACATTAGGTATTAATGGAATGTTATGTACGTAATGTACTTGTACGTATTTGTACTTTATTTTACTGATGCCTATCCGGCTCGAAGGACCATCTAATGGAGGGACAGGCGTGTAAATAGCCGTGTTTCTCTGCGGGAATGAAGGACTTATTACAATCAAACACCTGGATTGCGTGATGATTCAATTGCCTATTTTTATGAAATTTCAAGTTGGGAGTGATGGTGGTAGACGACGTATTGTGGTCTAACTCTAGCAAGTAAAGGAAAGCGGTACCTGGTTCTTCCTTGTCCGATCTTGAGGTCTTCACAGGTGGCCACCTGCCTCGTGCACTCCACACCACTCACTTATGGTAAAGTCTTGGTCACAAATTACACACGACGCGGTTAATATGGGATTATTATTAGTTCCTGGTAAATCCCCAAGGCTTACGGGATAATACTTAGGATTTTATTGTCTTTGCGGGGGCGATGTTTAAAGATTTTAAGACATGCGGGGAGATGCGTAAAAGCGTGCGTTTGACGCAAGCACACTATGGTCTCTGACACCAGGATTGGGCTTGTCGATGGCTGCTCGTTTCCTTGTAATGCCCGTTACACACGCCTGTTCTTACATGCCTAAGCCGGACACACACATACTGCGCAATACCAACCACCATCCAACTTGAGAGGCGGTACTCGCCACACCAATATCATAAATTAAACCTTTACATGAAAAGGTATCAAAAGCTAACTTTAGTTAACATATGAGCCACTTGCTGACTTTTGTAAAGTTTGTGAATTGCTTTCATAAAGTTTTATACGAATACGTTTTCATTTAAAATTGAATTTCAAATAGACTTTAGTGCCTGAAGTTATAAGCGAAGTTTTCATAGCTAGTTGTACATATTATTATATGATTCAGATTTAACAAAACATTTGTAAAAGTGTTAAAATATATATCGTTCGTTACTTTGAAATGGTTTACTTGCGATACAAGTACACAAAGTATATTTTACTTTTCAGTTAGCGTTCGATACGAAATGCAATATACTTGCCGTCTGCTAGATCGCGTCTATGGTGACCGCAAAACATCTTACCATTCCTGATTCTTTGTGCATCTCCCGTGGCAGCTACGGCGTGAGGTGGAGGTTTACCTCTCGCACAGCATTCTGCCTCCTCTTTCGATAGCATTATTGCTTCGCAGAAGGAGGTGGCTGGTGACGGCTTCCCACTTTACTTCGCTGCGTACCATGACCCGAACCAGGACTGGACATGAGAGGTCGCCATAACAGCGGTGCTCCGCTCAATCAAAACAGGAACTTCACTGTATGCTTCACCGTAACTTCCAGGCGGTCTACACAATGGTAACACCCGGCCGTGACTAAAATCTACGGTGATCCTTCAATTGCCCTTTACGTTCCAGGGTTACGTTAACCTGCTTAGACAGTGCCATGACCTCACACGGGCATATATTCCCGCTGAATTTGACACAGGACTCTCTCGAAACCATGTCCGGCGAGACCTTGCGTCAGGCACAAAGTGAGGACCGCGGCGTCTCTCCAACCACTTCTCAAAGAAAGGTCTTACCACCACAATCGCAGCGTGTATCTCATTGTATTCATAGACACGTGCAGCTTAATATTCAGGTCAAGTTTAAGGGTACATTAATCAGTTTTTCGGAAACCCATTTATCCTGGGTTAGTGTCGGTGGAATACTAATTTAGACGGCCCTTTAGGGTGCCGTGACGGTTAAGATCTGGGGTAGTGACATCAAAGTAAGACCGTGTTTTAGAATATACTAAGGGTTTCTGACTGCCGGGATGTTGGGGTCATGGTATTGTCTTAAAAAGGTAGACAATGTAAGGGACTTTATAATTTTTTTGTCAGTAAGGGAATGACGCGATTCATGCGATTAGCAATTTCTACTAGCTAGAAATGAAAATCGTCCTTGCTCCCGCTAAGCAAGCAGAAATCGCAGCAATATTGCTGAACGTCACAAACGGGAGCACGCAAAGCCCCTGCAATGTGTGAGCAATGTTGACGCAAAGCCCTAACGGCCACCCATTATATATACCCCGTAACTTACCCAGCCCTAATCTATAAAACTTTCAGTAACGTTCAAACGCAATGTCACGGTAATATTACAGCTGAAATTTTCAATAAGTATCTAGGTAAAGTTTCAAAAACTTTTGAGTGTTACATTGTCACAACTTAACATTTATAATTTTTATGTAAGTAATGTCATTAACGTTGCATTGATGTTGCAAATGTAAGTTACATGGATGCTTCAGATCTAACATTGCGTTTATATTTCGTAAATTACTTTAAAGTAACTTCCAAATAGTACGTTGCATTAATGTTGCAAATGTAACTTACATGGACGTCGCAAATTTAACATTGCATTAATATTTTCTAAATAACTTTCAAGTAACTTGCAAATAGTAAGTTGCATTAATGTTGCAAATGTAAGTTTCCAGTTATATGCGTACAGTAAGTTGCTGCAAAGTTGTATTTAAAAGTTGTGTGTAAGTTTATCTAGATATATTGCATCAAAGTTTCAGTTGTAAGGTTCCAGTAACTTGAATTTTTGTTGTTTCGGCAATGTTGCAAATAAAAGTTTCATGAAGTTTCCATAGCAAGCTACCAATAATGTTACGATTATAACATGCCATGAATTGCAGTTTGCTGCAGCAGAAAGAATACAAGGATACATACAACACGAAGATCAATTGTAAAAATCCAGGAACTACCTGATTACGAGAATTATTTTATCTTTTGATAATATTATTTATATATTTTCGAAAGACAAAATAATGCTCTAATTCCAGATAGTTCCTGGATTTTTACAATGGACCTTCGTGTTGTATGTATATCCTTGTATTCTTTCAGCTGCAACAAGCTGCAATTCATGGCATGTTATAATCGTAACATTATTGGTAGCTTGCTAAGGAAACTTCCATGGAACTTATTATTAATAATCATACTAGGAAATCAAACACTTATAAAACAGAACTAAAAAATAAACATTTAAAAACGAATAGTAAATACAAAAATTCAAATTATTATATAATTATAGGAATTAAATAATAAGAGGTAATACAGTGCCCATACATTTATTAAAAAAAAACAATTTATAATAATTATCTTTATCATTATCCTTATATTTATTATTACAATAGAATTATTGATATTTATCCTATTTTTGTAACCTACGTTGTAATTTGGCTTGACAGAATGGTCACAAATGCACAACTTCAGATCCAAATAGTTAGAAACAAAGTGAGTGGCTAGCCTGATATCAGGCTTGCAGGTGCATTTTAAATCTGAACCAATAGGAACTTCTACAAGTGGATTATGCTACCAAAGCATTTACTTTGGTTTAAAAAAAATATACATGTATTCACTATTAAACTATGTCATTTGTATTCAATAGGGAAACTATGTCAAATTCTAATGTTTCCATTCAGACAATATTTGACATCGAAAATAGATATAGTGAGATTGGTGAGTACAATGATAGATGGGTATACACTTTCATTGGAAACAGCAAAAAAGATACACCATTGAGAATGAGGGCTTATATCGTTAATCCACCCTGAGACAGCCACCCTAAGCTGGATACTCGGAAAACGCGTGTCTATCCACCCCATCGTACTTGATTCGATAGTATGATGGGGTGGATAGATGGACAAGCGTTTTCCGAGTATCCAGCTTAGGGTGGCGATTAGTCCAATTCGCAATTGGTCCAAAATAAAAGGATATCCAAAATTAAACAAAGGAGGTGATTTATTTGGATGCATTATAATTATACCTACATAATTATAAACGATAAACAATACGAAACTAGTTTTTAATTAATGGCTTCAAGATACTTATAATTATGTACAATTAAAATGCATACAATTATATGACCTCCTTTGTTTAATTTTGGATAAATCCTTTTATTTTGGAACAATTGCAAATTGGACTAATCGCGAATTTGTTATTTTTCACCATTGGAGCAATCACGCTTAGACGGTGGCAGCGTTTGATCAAAAGACTTATGAATAACATCATATTCAAACATATACCTATACCACAGAATATATAACCTATACATAGTAAAAATCCTTAAAAAATACAATCTTATTTGGAATATAAAACAGCGACTAATTTTCACGCTTCAGTCTCTTACCGGCGTGCTGGAACCACCCCATAACGTGACGCTCGAAGCTATTGTCGGTAATATTAGGGAATGTCTCCCTAACGGCAACTGTTAGAAAAGAGAAATGCCATAAGAATTTTATTTAAGCAACAAAAGCATTTAAGGTGATTGCTTCGATGTAGCCCGCGAAATTCAATTTTTTTTACGTTTTTTGCAATTTGCAGGCCAGTGACATGTTGTAACTTTATAAATATATGTGTTGCGCTAATAACAAGTATAATTTTAAATATAAAAATTATCAAAAAATTCGCTCCATCAGCTCTCACATAGAAAAGGTGCATCGTAGTTAGATTTCGGAGATTTTAACATGATGCACCTTTTCTATGTGAGAGCTTATGGAGCGAGTTTTTTGATAATTTTTATATTTAAAATTATACTTGTTATTAGCGCAACTCATATATTTATAAAGCTACAACATGTCACTGGCCTGCAAATTGCAAAAAACGTAAAAAAATTTGAATTTCGCGGGCTGGTTGGAGCATCCCCCTTAAATTAAAACAATAATAACATTAATTTTTAAACTTGTATACATCGGGCACGCCGCAATTGCGGCGGTAAGACCCCTCTTTGAGGAGTGGCTGGAGAGAAGTCATGGCGTCCTGACCTACCGCTTGACGCAGGTCCTCACCGGACACGGAAGTTTCGGGAGGTACCTGTGTCTGATGCGAAAGGAGGAGACGCCTGGGTGTCACCACTGCGAAGATCGCCCGGAGGACACGGTGGAGCATACGGTGCAAGACTGCCCAGCTTGGGCGGAGCACCGACGTGTCCTCACGGCTGCGATAGGCGGAGACCTCTCGCGCCCAGCATTGGTCGCGGCCATGCTGCGGGGCGAGACGGAGTGGGAAGCGGTCGCCTCCTTCTGCGAAGCAGTAATGCTCGCGAAGGAGGAGGCGGGCCGCGAGCGAGAGAGGACAGAGTCCTCCCTCCGCCCCATCCGCGGTAGTAGACGCCCACGGCGACGGACGTCGCTAGATGATCTCCGGCCACCGTAGGCGCGGTAACTAATACCAGTATAATATTATTATGATAATGCTTAAAAATAACGTTATAAATACTTACGTTTTAATGTAGTCATCAAATTCATTGATGACAGTTTGTAATTGTTCTTTTTTCCAGTCCATGAGCAGTATTGCCCTAGGTAATTAGAAAATAATTTTTCTAAGCATCGAGTGACACAGTCACGTTCTTTTGCTCCTCCGGTGTGTCTCAGCATGTCAAACTAAAATTAAAAAACAATATTTATTCAATTATTATATGATAAATATTATTATCAGTGTCTACTGTTTTGTGTCACATTCCTTTGTCTCTTTTGTGTAATTATTAGTAGGTAGGCTATACTATAAATCACGTACCAATTCTCTCCGAATGCTCTCATTTTCGAGATTGTCTTCTAGGGTACGAAGCTGCGCAATTTCCATTAATGGGAGTTTTGGTAAGAGAGATTTTTGTGGCTCAAGTGACGGAACTGGTTTGTACTTGGCCAGAGTTATTTCCAATGATTCAACTTTGCGCATAGTATACATTACAAAATGTTTTATCTGTTTCATCTCCGATACAAGTTCATCTGCATTAATAAGAAATAAAAACACTTAGTACCTACTTAAGCACATAAATTGACGGAGTATTCCTGTTTGAGTACCTATTTTTTGAGCACCTATGCATTTAGCACCAAAGTATTCCCATAGGTTAATGCATAGGTGCTCAATAAATAGTTGTTCAAACGGGAATACTCCAAGTTGACTATAAGTAAACAATCTAGAATTAAAGAAGAATACAGTTAAATAACAATACCTATAGAGCTGTTTCCAGAAAAACTTGAACCGCCTTTTGCAGAATCGCTTTGAAGACTTTCTGTGTCACTCGGTGTTTTTTTTAAATTGTTAATTGATGGAGATTGTTGCATTACGTCGACAGATGAGCTCGCCATATTATTATCATTTCCAAAAAAGTTTGAACCGCTTGCTTCAGAAATGACAATGCAATCTTCTGATTTTTTTGTATTTTCTTCATGTCCTTCAATTTCCAAGACGACTGCTGGAGGGGGCTCCAGTAAAATTTTCGCGTTGATTATGTCTTTTACAGTAGGAAAATCTGTTTCTGCAAAAACATAAATAATAATCATTATAAGCAGGTATTATGAATATAGGTTAATATACTAATCAGACAGACAGACGGACAGGTGAGTGATCCCATAAGGGTTCCATTTTAACCGACTTCAAAAAAAAGGAGGTTATCAATTCGCCCAGTTTTCATATATGTTAGTCTATATCAGCGTCCGAACAAATGTGCCAAATTTCGATTTAAGTAATTCTTTTTTGTTGTACTAGGTATTGTTCAACTTAGGGTACACTGCAAGTTTCATCAAAATCGGTTCAGTAGTTTTAGAGATATGGATTTTTTTATGTTGTGACGGATTACAAGATTAGTGCATAGTAAGAAAATTTTGTATTTTACAAGAATTTGGGTTGAATATTTAATAAATAAACTAAAAAGGGTAAAATAAAATATTTTCAAAAAAGTAACCTTAAAAGTAAACTTCTTTCGGAAGTCGGTGGCTAAAAATCTGTGAAATAAAAAATAAAGCCATCGACATCCGAAAGAAGTTATTAATTAGGTTATTTCACCCTTTTTTGTTTTGTTGTTGTTTTTGAAGTCGGTTACTTTTTTGAAAAAGTTTTTATTCCTCTTGAGGTAAGGAACCCTAAAAACATGTAGGTACAGTACAGTATGATGTAATTTATACAAGAACATATTAATATTTACAGGAGGTTCAACGGAGATTTTTTTTAAACAACTACAGCTTTTTCATTGTCAGACTTAGAAAAATTAAAAAATACACAACCGCCTAGGTAAATGAGAGAAATCTTTGAACCGTTTCTTTTCAATTCACATAACTGTCTCAACTTGCAAATGACAAATTCTCATGTGCTACATGAGATGTATATCATGTGTACCTAGATACTTCGCACGTGAACCGAATACAAACAACTAAAAATTGGCCAAAATATGAAATCTTTGCACTCCGCACTACAGCCTAAACGTGTGACAATAATACTTACCGTCAACTGCAGGTGGAGGATTATTTTTCTTTTTTCTTTTCCTCTGACTTCTGATTCTCTGACTTCTGCCTCGCTGCAAGTGGTACTGTTTTGTTTGTCTTTTTCCACATTGGCTTCTGTTAACGTTGCTGTAAATATTCAACTTTATCACTACAATATTATAAAACAAAGTTACTTCCTGCCGTATCTGTCCCTATGTATGCTTAGATCTTTCAAGCTCCGCAACGGATTTAAATGAGGTTTTCAACTTTTCATCAATACATTAGAGTGAAGAGGAAGGTTTACACATCTATATTGCACCCGTGCGGAGCCGGGGCGGGTCGCTAGTTTAATAATAATTAAAAGTTAATGTTATTATTATACTTTTATAAGTCTCTGCCTCTTCCTCTGGAAATGAAACGTGAATCATACTTACCATAATATCCCACTACTCGAACGTCATTGTAACATATCCAATCATTTCAGGCTTTTCTCTCCATATTTTTTGCAGGTGGCCACATCAGTTTTGTGTCTTCAAGAAGCCATTTTGATGGTGCAGCTGACACAAATTCTTCCCCTTGGGCGGTAAAAATTACCACCATATAATTGCGCTGAAAATATAATGCCATATAATGCAATGGTTGTAACTGACTGACTTTTTTATTCTTGAGACAATATTTAGCAAAATGACCAAAAGATTTACATGACCTGCATTGGAAGCTCGCTGTCGACTGTCTCTTCGACCACGGCTCCTCCGACTGCATGACATTTTCACCAGGGACACTGCTGTCTTTGATGATTCTTTCAGCATCCTGCTGAGCGACTATGAGCGTTTTTGTTAGCTCTTACATCCTCTGATATGTCAGATCAGGTTCTTGCAGCAATCTTTGACGAACATGTGACAAGTCATGTATTTAAATTTGCAATAAAAATATATTTGATGAGCCCTTCTCTGACTGTGCCAAACTCACAATTTTTACTTTTGATCTCCACTACTTCCCTGCCGACGTGTGAAGAATGTATATCTGCACATGGTCACATTTCTTCGCGACTCGAAGTAATTGTCGAATTTGGATTTGACTTCGTTGAGCGTGCTCCCATCGAGTTTTAAATTGATCATAATAAATATATATAATCCACGTTCACCAATTAAAATGGAGTAAAATTGCGATTTCCCGTTTCTCGCTAGACTTGTCCAGGCCTGTAGCTAGCAAATAAAGTTCTAGCTGCTGCCACCAGCGTTTCCACGACTCGGCATTGTTTTTAGCTGGATCTGACGAAATATTCAGTTGCTTTATTTGAGAATTTAAACTTTTTTCTCCTTCGCCATCTTGATTAAGGACGACGTCACCTTGATTTAGCATTTTTTCGACAATCTTCAGACTTTCTTCGATTTCTTTTAATGGACTTCTGACAGCTTATGTGGGGAATTATTATGGAGATGATTCTTGATCTTCAATGTTTAATTGTAGCCAGACATTATAGATACAGGACAGTAATATGTAATTAACAGTCGACGCCCGACGGGGTTATACAACGCAGTGACCAGTGTTGCCAGTATGATTTCCCAAAAAAGTACGGTTGGCTTTCGGTACGGTTTTTAACTTCAAGGTACGGTTGGCTCGAGAATTCGGGATACTCAGTTTTTTACTTCTTCGAGTTGGGTGTGCAAAATTCTGCTGTTTACATACCTATCAGAAACTTGAATCCTTATCGAGTATGTGCTTGAAAAGAAATTACAATAATAATGTTGTTTAATTGAATTAAAATACCGGAAAAACAAAGTTAGATTTAGGTAATTTGATATTTTTAGGTCTAAAAACATCAAATTACATCTATTTTTTTTAGTCGAAGTTTGAATCAATCGCAACTCGAAGAAGAAAAAACTGATCTAATTCTTGCAAAAGTATTCCGACCCGTACGGTTTTGCTAGAATTTTGGCAAATGCTATGGTCGACTCCGTCCACTCAAATTCTACAGCGGAAACAAGTTGTTTTTCATAAAAATATGAAAATAATGTTCAAGGAACTAAAAAAAAACATTTAAGTAATTTGTGTATAAATTTCAGTGTCAAATGAAAGGGAACCCAAACAGCCAAGTCTTATTTGGTTGGAAGAAAAAAGTTTTTTAAACGCAAATTCAAAATGCTGATAAAAACAGGAAAAAGCGTTTTTTTTTTTTTTCCCCTGTGTAGTGAAAAATAAATAACTAGTATAGAAAAGGTACGAAAAAGGTACGGTCTACTCTGAGGTACGGTTGTGGTACGATTGTGTGATGAATAGTACGGAAAACCGTACTACGGTCTGGCAACGCTGGCAGTGACGGACTGAACTCGCACCACAGATTTAATCACTACCTACGCTTGGACATTCGATTTGGAGGTTATTCAAGAGACAAGAAGAAGAACATAATTAAAAAGTTCTACTTGCTATGGATACTTACAACTACTTACTACATAATTTTACTTTCAATTTAGTACTTACCTCCATAGTTTTCTAGCGTTTTGTCTTTTCTTGTTGCTTTCTTTTCGACTCTTCTCGACACTTAAAGGTCGCAAAAATTTAGGCCGGAAACACATTATTTAACACGCCAGGCGACGCAACGTGTCGACACCCGATGTGCAGTGAGCGCGTGTCGTCCTGTCGTCGCGTCGGGTGTTCATAGTGTGACTCTGGTCATAGAAAACAATACATTTGATTTGACCCAACACGCATCACGTTTCATCGGGTGGCGTCGGTGTTAATAATGTGTTTCCAGCTTAATTCCTTTCACCAAAAACTTAACCAGCGGACGACCGTAAAGGGGGCAGATTAAATTTTGGTTAGTTTTATTTTTCACCTCTCGGTGTGCTTGAACGGGGTGTTTGACATTTAGTCAGTATAAAAGACTGGATAATTGATTTGAACGCAGCCCTGTGAGTTATTAGGTCCCTTTGGTAGATGAAGTGAGGAAGGGTCGGGGAAAGCAATGATATATTATATATAATCTGAGGTAGATACGTCTTACTGACGTCTGCGTGGCGATACAAATACAAGCTAATTATCTCGAGTCAACTCAGTCCGTCCTGCGTCTGGCTGCGATGCCAATTTATGTCAGCGGGTTTGATAGGTAAAAAATAAACAAAGATGCCTACTTGTGTTTTTCGAAACTGCAATACTTATACTGGGCCGGCTGTAAAAAGCAAGAAGGATGTGTCTTTTCATTTGTTAAGTATCGTCTAATCTATTTAGAACGGAAAATCAAAAATTTTATTTTACTCAAAAATCACTACTGTCGCGCTGTTGCCGTTTTGCCACCTACACGAACGAGACAAATAGTGCGTTGCATGTATGAGTGACAGAGAGAACGAGAAAATGGCGCGCGGTGTTGTCAGTTTGAACGATGCTAGAGGATGTTGGGGTCGTACGGCCATAATTATGGCCCCATATGGCCGTACGACTCCAATATTATTTTTCACTACTGGTATTTCCATTGTAGGTAAACACAACAACAACAACACAACAATCAACAACAGAATCAACAACATTAATTGACTTTCCAAATTAATTTCTATTTTGATTTAGATTTCCTAAAGACGGTTTAATAAAAGAAAAATGGACACAAGTGGTAAGAAAACAACGACGAGAAGATTAATGGATGCCAACGACATACCTACTCAACTATTTGTTCTCAACACTTTGTGGAAAGAGACAAGTAGGTACGTTACAAAAAAAAAAACTTTTTCAAAAAAAAATGTAACCGACTTCAAAACAACCACAAAAAAACTTCAAAATATATAAATAATACCTATAAAAAAACTTTTGTTTCGAAAGTCGGTGACTTTATTTTTTGTTTCATTGACTTTTTGTCACCGACTTTTATATTAGAGAATAATAAAATTTTAAGAAAATAAGCTATTATACAAAGGGGATAGCAGATTTTATTATGGAGGGTGAGCCTATCGGTCACTCACCATTTTGTTTTTTTTTTTCAGAATCGTGGTGCACAACCAAAGTAGAGTGTGCCCATGAAGTTTCTTGCCCGTTCTTCTCCATAGAGATCTACTTCTTGGAATAGGCATCTACTGTACTTTCACAGTTTTTATGTCTTGTGACTGGGACTGTAGCACCATAACTTTGTAATGATTAATTATATTTTTTATGTCTTTGACAATTCAAAAGTGCCTGTAACTGGTCTACTCGAATTAAATGCTTTTGATTTGATTTTGAATAAAATTTGTAAATAAACATTTTTATTTAAAAAAAAACTGTTTATTTTCTTCATTCTGCCTTCTATGCCTATTTTTCCCCATTTCACTCTAGCTGGGAGCCGATGAAACGTCATTGTCTGTCGTTGACAATTGCCATGTCAACAATATGTTTCTAAAATATCGCCATGTTTTTATTTCTTTACAATGTGTATGACGTCTCTATTGGTAAAACCTCATTGGGGGAAAGTGTAGTGATTGGCCCATTGGCATCGCGTCATAGCCGCCACTCGGGATTCGTTGTTTTGTGCGCAATGTTTGTGCCTTTTATTGTGCGTTTCATTTGTCGAACGATGCGCAAAGCGATCCCCACTCCAAATTAAAATATTCGCGTTTGATCAGTTTGATCGCGAACGGTAGTCAGTGTTGCCAACTTAGTGCTTTCGGCACTAGATCTAGTGCATTTCTTGATGTTTTAGCGCTCAAAATTCCACAACAGTGCCTAGTGCCTTAACTAGTGCATTTTTAAAAGTCTGCAATTTATCACGCAATTTCGTAAAAACAAAACCAATCAATGGCGCGTTCTGAAACACAGTTAAATTTCAGACTATTTATGAAAATGCGTATCTCCATGGTCGTATAACTGGGCTACGAGCAGCAAATAAAACTTGCCACAATTACGATATTCCGAAGGAAGTTCTTGAAAAAGTCGGTTCGAAAGATACGTATAAGTTTAAACTCCAACAATCAACTCTTGGTCCCTCAACTTCTCAAACAGCCACTTCAGCAAATGATTCCAACTCTGATTCGGACGACGATATATTTTTGTTATAACAATATTCTCAATAAAAACTGATTATTTTAAAATTTTTAATTGATTTTATTTTTTTGGTGCCCTTTTATCAAAATTAGCACAAACCTAGTGCATTTTAGGTTTTGTTTAGCGCATTTCTTACAATAGCAGTTGGCAACACTGACGGTAGTAGCACGGTAATATTATACTGTGGTAGTAGACAACCGTGGGTGCGGCCAACGGAAAAATATGCAACGGCAGTCAGCTCCCGTATTTGCTGGCTTGCGGATAAATTATCTTAGCTATTTATCTACTATTTTCGAACGCAATCGTGTTTACTTATACTACATAAAAAGGTGCAGGAACTTGAAAAAGTCATTTTTACACCTCTATGAACTTGGAAGCTTGTATTGATGATTCTAATTCTGTAACTACATACGTCTTACAGCCGCAATTAACATTATAATCAACATACAAACTAGCACTGGCCTGCAAATTGCAAAAAACGTACGAAATTTTGAATATCGCGGTCTGGTTGGAGCCTAGCCTTCACCTTAATTTGTTTCTGTACACCAATATAAAAGTAGAGGCATTTGGCACGGTTGGCGCATTAAAAAAAAACTGGGGGAAAAAGTATGAAGCAGAGCAAAATTAGGTACTCGACATAATTATTGCTATGAAAAAATTGGTAGGCGTCAAAAGTTTTCATAGGTAGGTATAGTACTCGTCGCATTATATTTTCTGATTATTATTTCAAGTTCTTATTCTTCTCTTGTTATAAAGTTAGAGACTTTACACACGGGCCAGTGTGTAAAGGGAAGTTTAATATATTGAGAAGTTAGTGATATTGTCGAAGAAGTCAGAAACTTCCGGGTGATACGACAGGTGTTAAGTTTGGTGGGTTTTTTAAAGCATGTGATAGCGTATGTGAGGGCATGTGTAGTGTGTTAAGGCTCTGTATGAGGTACTTAAGATAATACTTCTTTCCTCTTGCGATCTCCACCTCAAACCAGCCAAAAAAATAATTACCTATTATTGTTATTATAATATTTTTGGGAGGTTAAATTAGGTTGGTACTTAGGTGTATAAGCCTATAGGTACATTTGAAGGCATGCACATTTCTGTGGTAAAAATATAAGGTAGATATATAATTAACATTAATTATGACATCTACTATTAAGTAAGTAGGTACAAGTTCCTCATACACTTCTTATCCATCGTCTATGTACACCCGTCGTTCTGACCGTCATTCAGGTCCGCGGAGTCACTTAATTTACTTATTATTAAAATTGTTCTTGTACTTAATACATTTAATTTAGGACAGCCATCATAATATCATTTTTATAAGTACAAACTCGGGTGCTAGTATAATGTACTTAGGTACCAATCTAACCAATGTTAGGTACCGTACCAAAAAACTTTTCCAGCAATTACAAATATATGATTCCAGCAAAATTTTTAAGCTAACTTTACAGAACGATCACTTGTACGTTGTCAATAAATGAAAAAAGTTATATTACAAAAGACGTTTTGATGCAATTTCACTAATTAACATTTCAGTAGCTTTCACCAGCAAGGTAGAGGCAAATATTAAATAATGATGTTAAAAGAGTAACGTTGTTGCAACACGTATTTAGGAACGTTATAATTAAATGGTTGTAGCGATGTTATAATTTAACGTTTCACAAAGTTAAGTGACTTAGGTTGTTGCAAAATGAAAATTAAAACTTTCAATTGTAATTTAATAGTTACATTATAAATATAAATTTCAATAAGTTTCGAAAATAAGGTCTTAGCTAATATTTGACAATTACCACAATATTATCGGTACATTTGTTTTGTAACTTCCAAATGCGTGATAAACAAACTTACTGAAACTTCTTGTAAGTTTCATGTTTAGTGGGCTACTACGTTAAAATGAGGCAATTTTGTTTTGTTGTGTCAAAATTTTGATTTGAGTATTTCTTTTTTTTAATTATTATTATTACGATATGTCATAAAAAATCTATAAAGTTTTTTTAATAATGTTGAATGTTACTTTTGTTTTGTTTTTGATTTGTTTAAATAAAGGACATGGATAATCCATGGCTTGGGCGCGGCCAGAGACCTGATAATGTTTAAATAAAAGCTAATAATATTTGAAATCCCATACTGATGTTCATTTTCCCGCAACGGTATGTGGAAAGAAATTATTAAGAATATTGTTATGATTATTTTATTTTGGCTAGAGTCCATAATCTGTCATATTTTTTTTTAATGTTTCTGGCATGGCTTCGAGGCCTATAAGCCAACCATAACCTTTCAAGAAATAACTAATGTTGCAATTGATGGAAATAAAATGATAGGAAGTAATCTTTAATCTTCATTGCATAATTCTTTTTTTACCCATATATAAGATGGTAGATCAATTTAAAAAAATATGATAATGAAGTTTTAGTGAAAACTAAAGTATAAGGAAACTAATATAAGCATGTCTTTAATTAAAAAAGCAATAGATTAAATAGTTTGTCTATGTAATGGAAACATTGTCTTCTTTTTAAAGACAACTACACATGAAGTTATAAAATATATAAATCTACATATTTTGATAGGTGTATTTAGTTACTTTATTATTATTCGTTAAAATACGTCAGCCAAAACGAGTTTATTCGGATTAACGTGCTGTTCCAGGGGCTCCTTTTTTGTTATGGTAAAATCATCAATTGAGTCCTCTCACTCATGGCAGAGCGGAAGGGACTGTCAAACACAGACTCGTACTGACTGATCCACGGTGTCCTTCAATAGCCCTTTAAGTTCCGGGATCAAGGTAATTCCTTAGTCCCGCGACCCGGGCAGGCTTTGGCCCTCCAAAGGGAGGCCCTGTCAATATGCTGACACAATACTCGAATCAATACTCAATTATTTATTTCATTCCACACTTTGAGGCGCTCGTGGAACACAACGCGCCGTCAACCCGGCCCGGGCGTGGTCCATGGTTGGACAACGAGTCGCTCATTACTCGCCGTCCGCATGCCCATTCTATTATTGCATGCTGTTCTAGGTACTAGAGGAACTTTTTAACGAATACAGCAATAATCATAGCAGTCACTGCTTATCCTCAAAGATCGGCAATATACTTAGGCACCGCATGTTTCTACAACGATATTATATAAATTTTATTTGTGCTATTAAAACGACGCGCGATGCGAATGTATGAAGTTGGATGTAAAGGAAAACGAGAACACTACAATTCTGTAGCTTCTGCCCATCACCATGGGAAAAGTGGTGTGTTTATGTAAGTTTAAATGCATACTTAAAAAAATATCAATCACAATCCGTTGTTCCTTCCTTGCCTCCCACCCATATAGCCTATTAGCGTCAATAGGATATCATCTATCTCTGTATCAAAAGTCACCAAAATGATTTCAGTCATTTTCTCGTGAAAACATGATAATATATAGAAATAACTTTCGCATATTTAAATAACTTTAAAATATCTGGTTGACCGAGCTTCGCTCGGTTTTTAAAATGTCTATATCTTGAGAACTGAGCTTTTCTCGAACCAGGGACCTTGATAAATCGATTCTTTGAGCCGAAAAACCCCTAATCTGTAATTTTCATGAAAATCCGTGGAACCGTTTTCGACATCCTGATTATATATATAACGGAGAATGGTTTGCAGAAGGGGTGGCGATATCGGAAATAACATTCAGAAAATCTACGTTAACACTTTTAATTACTTGCTTACACACACTGAATACAAAATAATCAAGGATGTCCGAGATATCGCTCGATTAAAACTTAGGAACGCGAGAAGTTTAACATGGCGGAGCAACCAATATGTCTACCCAGCTTGCCGGACCGATTCAAAGTGTTCACTTCACTCAACTGTCACCGCCGATGTGGCCTACCCCACACAGGTTAGCTAACATCTGTCAACGTCACTACCTGTCAACGTCGAATAGCTGATTAAACTTCCGAATCGACATTTGACTCGACTATTCGCTCGGTGTTGCCATTGCTCCCCATGTTAACCATCTCCAAGTGTAATAACTTGGCATTCCAAAGCGTAAACTGTCAATTCTAACTTCATAGTTCATCCAATGAGAGATAGATGGCGTTATTCCAAATTAACAATAATCAATAGAGATTCTAAATTGCGTATCTGTTTTGATTCCAGGCCAACGATAATGAATAGAGATACCAATTTGTTTTCTGTTTTGATTCCGTAGCGTGATAATAGATGGCGTTATTCTAAATTATTGTGCTTCTGTGTTCATTCTGCGACACGGCCATTCTGACAATTCACACGACCTCGTGTGAGACATTTGTCCTCGTGTGAGACATCACATCCTGAGGAACCTGGAATGAGAAAAAAAAAACTCGAACAGTAATCATTCTAACGGTTCGGCCATTCCTGACCCAAATGAAAAAGGTATTCTCATCAAAATAATTACAGGGTCTAATAAAAATCACAACAAACTCTTTCTCTAAAAGCTGACAAGTCGAACAACACCCATACTCATTCAATGAAGGGAACTAATTAAAATATTGCAGTGCTCATACTCTGACCTCCATCCGGTCTTCATCATCACACATTATAACCTCCATCCGGTCATAAGCATGAAATCTATCGACCTCCATCCGGTCTTCAAAACGTAACCTCCATCCGGTTACAAACACAACACCATCAAGATAATCATTTCGAGCCTTTATCAAAATAATTTTAAGAAGGTTTGTTCAACATGCTACCTTATTTTTCCTATAACGTTACAGATTATAAGAAAACTCTTACTATGCTAGATACTTTAAATGTTAAGTTGACTACTGCCAAACCAAAACAAAACAAACTAAAATGAAAGAATAAGGCACATAATAGAAATTGGCACAAAATTAAGAAAGCATTATGACTCTACCAAACATATCCACGGCACTTAATCAGCACCATGCATCTCTACTTACCCAGTCACTGAAGTACTTAACCAGTACTTAACATTGTAGCGCTTAACCAGCATTACAAATCCTATCACTTAACCAGTGATAATAACAACGCTTACCCATTGATATTAACCCTCTAACGCTTAACCAGCGAAAGCACACATAACACCCTTAACCAGCGATTCAACAGCTAACGCTTAACCAGCGAAAGTCTACATCATTACACGCTTAACCAGCGATTTTACAGCTAACTCTTAACCAGCGAAAGCCCACATCATAACACGCTTAACCAGCGATTTAACAGCTAATGCTTAACCAGCGAAAGCCCACGTAATCCGCTTAACCAGCGATTACACTACTAACGCTTAACCAGCGATAGTCAACACAACTCGCTTAACCAGCGATTCAACAGCTAACGCTTAACCAGCGAAAGTCTACATCATTACACGCTTAACCAGCGATTTTACAGCTAACTCTTAACCAGCGGAAGCCCACATCATAACACGCTTAACCAGCGATTTAACAGCTAACGCTTAACCAGCGAAAGCCCACGTAATCCGCTTAACCAGCGATTACACCACTAACGCTTAACCAGCGATAGTCAACTCAACTCGCTTAACCAGCGATACAACAGCCAACGCTTAACCAGCGAAAGCCCATGTAATACGCTTAACCAGCGATTACACCACTAACGCTTAACCAGCGAAAGCCCATGTAATCCGCCTAACCGGCGATTACACCACTAACGCTTAACCAGCGATAGTCAACTCAACTCGCTTAACCAGCGATACAACAGCCAACACTTAACCAGCGAAAGCCCATGTAATCCGCTTAACCAGCGATTACA
The DNA here is from genome assembly GCA_954870645.1 of Agrotis clavis. Lineage (NCBI taxonomy): Eukaryota > Metazoa > Arthropoda > Insecta > Lepidoptera > Noctuidae > Agrotis > Agrotis clavis. The sequence goes on along the minus strand of OX940937.1, from coordinate 15,372,562 downwards.
CCACTAACGCTTAACCAGCGATAGTCAACACAACTCGCTTAACCAGCGATTCAACAGCTGACGCTTAACCAGCGAAAGCCCACGTAATCCGCTTAACCAGCGATTACACTACTAACGCTTAACCAGCGATAGTCAACATAACTCGCTTAACCAGCGATTCAACAGCTAACGCTTAACCAGCGAAAGCCCATGTAATCCGCTTAACCAGCGATTACACCACTAACGCTTAACCAGCGATAGTCAACACAACTCGCTTAACCAGCGATAAAACAGCCAACGCTTAACCAGCGAAAGCCCATGTAATCCGCTTAACCAGCGATTACACCACTAACGCTTAACCAGCGATAGTCAACTCAACTCGCTTAACCAGCGAAAGCCCATGTAATCCGCTTAACCAGCGATTACACTACTAACGCTTAACCAGCGATAGTCAACATAACTCGCTTAACCAGCGATTCAACAGCTAACGCTTAACCAGCGAAAGCCAACGTAATCCGCTTAACCAGCGATTACACTACTAACGCTTAACCAGCGATAGTCAACACAGCTAACGCTTAACCAGCGAAAGCCAACGTAATCCGCTTAACCAGCGATTACGTCACTACCGCTTAACCAGCGATAACATCACTACCGCTTAACCAGCAATAGCCAAGTAAAGTTTAAGTTCAAACACTAAACATAACACAATTAAGACTGACCGAAAATCCTAGAGCAACCAAGTACCTTTGCAATTTGTACCATTACAATGCAAGAAACTGATCATCAAAAAGCAGGAATCAAATTCGTGGCCTTTGGCTAACACTAGCCCCACCAACAAACCTCTGTTTGTTTCACACCGTTCATCATGAACGCACAATACACGACCTCCACCAGTGCCACCCGCACACCGCGCATCCATGGACACCACCGGGATGTCAATAAGATACGGACTACGGCTACGAAACAGCTACTGGTACGGTCTGACCAGCCGACCTAAGATTCTACACTTATCATCAAACTCAAAGCCTCTACTTCAAAATGGTACTTGACCCTCAGGCATTCTCCGCAATCCATCAAGTGCCCGCTACAATCAGGCAACACATGAAAACAAATCTCAATACTAATGTCACAGATCTCCATCAAAGTCAAAATCTATAGGCTACAGACTTTAATAAAGAACACAAGGCACCAGAGTCGTAAACAAAATGAAAATTGCTCACCGGATAATCCCAGTCGACGCGCTCAGGAGGCACAGGTCAATCCTCTCCTCATTAACAGGCTTCGACGCCCCGGAGTCGGCGCCGCTCCTCTCTCTGCGCCGTGGCAGTGGAAGCAGGTGATCCCGGATGCATGAGGCTTCGCAGTTGTCGATGGACTCATCTTGTTGCTATTGCTTGCAACAGACGCTTGAAATCAGTTCACGTCATCCCAGGAAACGACACGGTAGGCAGCCAGGTAGAAGCTCCTCTCTTCCGCGCGGCGCGGCTTATAGCGACCATAAGCGGGGCGCCATGTTGATCTTGGTCCGAAGGCACATCACTGTAGTCGTCACCCAAGCACGTGCATCCACATCTTGTTTTTCAGGATCGAAACCCGGTAAACGAAAGCCATGTGACGACGTAGTAGGTGTTTTCACGGCTTGAATCAGTGTCAGAAAATTGCGGTTCTGTTGTTCCAACAAACGCATCCATTTTTCGTCGTTAGCGTTTTAATTTCGAACACGTGGGTCGTCGTGGTCCAATCCCACTTCTGATAACGGAGAATGGTTTGCAGAAGGGGTGGCGATATCGGAAATAACATTCAGAAAATCTACGTTAACACTTTTAATTACTTGCTTACACACACTGAATACAAAATAATCAAGGATGTCCGAGATATCGCTCGATTAAAACTTAGGAACGCGAGAAGTTTAACATGGCGGAGCAACCAATATGTCTACCCAGCTTGCCGGACCGATTCAAAGTGTTCACTTCACTCAACTGTCACCGCCGATGTGGCCTACCCCACACAGGTTAGCTAACATCTGTCAACGTCACTACCTGTCAACGTCGAATAGCTGATTAAACTTCCGAATCGACATTTGACTCGACTATTCGCTCGGTGTTGCCATTGCTCCCCATGTTAACCATCTCCAAGTGTAATAACTTGGCATTCCAAAGCGTAAACTGTCAATTCTAACTTCATAGTTCATCCAATGAGAGATAGATGGCGTTATTCCAAATTAACAATAATCAATAGAGATTCTAAATTGCGTATCTGTTTTGATTCCAGGCCAACGATAATGAATAGAGATACCAATTTGTTTTCTGTTTTGATTCCGTAGCGTGATAATAGATGGCGTTATTCTAAATTATTGTGCTTCTGTGTTCATTCTGCGACATATACATAAATAAATATACAAGAATGGCTCGTTTAAAGAAATTAGATATATTATATTAGTACATGTGCTACGGGTTTTATTTCCAGTAAAGACATTTCTGTCATGTCATAACTGACATGACAATTAAAGTCATGTATGATAAAATGACTTTGTGCAATCATAATGTTTCTTCGGCTTGCATGATGAATTTATTCTTGATATTTAGTTGTTTTCAGACTGACGCCTATTTTCTTGGACTTTGCAGTTTCTATTGTGTCTCTAATGACTCTGTATCTTCTATGAGTTGCTCTTCCAACTGCCCTCTGCTTACCCGTACTCTGATCTGCTCTCCCGACCACTGCTTGCACGGACTTCCTATCTCCTAATACTCAGACTTTGGACAACTTATTTTGGTTATCAATAATGGAAAACCAGCGCTGCATTAATTGTGGAATAAGGACGTTACGTATAAGAAGCCATCTAGCAGATTCGGATGAAATTCGATCTGTTCTAAGACGGTGGATTTCTCCGAGATTGGTTAGTCTTAGTATTTTTAGACCGTCTTCTGAGGACTGCTTATCATATACTTATTCATCCTTATTAAAAATGTTAATCTTATTGTTTTAGGTCACTGCATCTGATCATGTGTGTATAAATTGTGGAAGATCCGTAATACGCATTCGTTTTCATGTGTCTGTCTTGTGTTTATAATATGTCAAAATGTCATACCTACCAACAATGTTCACTTCGTCTTAAGTTAATTATCTCGTCTCCAACGAGTTTTAGAGTAATGAAACATATATTAGGCTATTAAATAAACTTAATCCTTTACGGTTTACGTTGTTAAATTTTTGGCCAGCCTAAGCCAGACTTGTATGGGAACGATATCCATCTCCTTTGTATTTGTTTTTGTTTTATTTTATTATTAATTAATTCTGACATCGGTTTTAATCATGTCGAATCCCATTATTATCATATCTCAATTTTTATCATGAAAAAATATGAAATATTATTTTATGTTTAACGTAATTTTCTTTCTATTCCTAATTTAAAATTTGAATCACAACTTTATATTAATTAGTGCATGTGGTGTTAGCCTGTAAGGAATTGTTGCACTTATAAATGTAAAATCACTGGTATCAATTTAATGTATGTTTTGTGTAAACAATTGTTGGCTAACTAAGATAAATAAATAAATTCGACTGACCTACGTCGTCGTTGCGAGCGTGTTTTAACTGCACGTTTTATGTCATGTTGTAGCGGTAAGGATTTTCACTTGTAGTTGGAATGGGTTGAATTGCGTCGCATCGCGTCGTCGTCAGTAAGCTACCTAAGTATAATAGACCGTTTTGCTCCACCCAGTGTGTTAGGACTCATTTAATTATTTTACACTCCAAAAAAACGTTACAGATTGTTTTTTTGGCTACGTGGCAGGTTAAACTGTTAATTTCAGTAGTTTCTACCTGCTCCTTCAGTTGCCTTTCTAGAGCCGAGGTGCCCATTTGATACAGTTGCTTGTCTCCGGTAGGTGTATGGCCCTGTCAGTTTGCTCCTTGAGTCGCGCGTGTAAGGCCCTTCGTACACAAGGCGACTCAAGTTTCCGATACCTTACGACTTCGGTATCCAAGCGGCTATCGCAATACAAACCCACAAAGGTTCGAACACAAGCACGCGTCAATGAATACCAAAATCGTAAGGTATCGGAGACTTCCGTCGCCTAGTGTACGAAGGGGCTTAGGTACATGATGCGTCGTCGACCGTGTCGATCCTTGATTAGACGGCGAGGTTCTTATTACTCGCCGTTCGTAAAACCGCGCCTATTTCAGTACTTTAGATATTTGACGGGTAAGAATAAAGTGGATTTATAATATAAACGTTGAAATATGAGTAGTGAGTATACTTTCATCTATTCCTTGGAGAAATCATATTATTATAAGATATCATGTCATATTGTATGGCAATAGTTGTCATAGGATTTTGACCTTTATTATGTGCCCATGTGACTTGGTTTGAAAGCATAAAAGCTATCTAATCTTTCGCCAGGGATTAATCTATTATATTTACGTCTGTTAATCTTTTGTTACAAGTTAATAAAAGAAACTTTAATATTGGTTCAATGGAAAATGGAATATCTTATTTTCAATACTGATTATTTATAAGCTAGATAAAATAATTTTTCAATTTGATTGTGAACAGGACATAAATCTACGTCTTTTGGATAATTATTCCAGACCCAAGCATAAAAGCGTTGCTCGCGGGACTTATTCCATCACCGTGACCCCGGAACATAAAGGGCTATTGAAGGACACCTTTGATTTTAGTCAGTACCAGTCTGACAGTCCCTAGCCCTGCCCGGGGTGGGAGGACTCATTTGATTATTTTGCCAAAAGAAAAGCATAAAAGCGTCGAAGAAAACTTAATTTTCTTTAAGGAAATGTTTTTAATTAGATCCCGCAACGATATGCGAGTTCTAAGCATGCGTTTATGCGTAGCGTTGTAGCGTTCGTAGCACCAAAGCGTCCGTAGCTCGTAGCATGTCTACGTCGCTCGTAGCGATGCTGATGCGTGCCTGTCGCCTGTCCTCTTCGAAAGAACAGGACATTTTAATTCTTGATACAAAATATTGACGCACCAAAGTTTATTCGCAAGTCTGTTTATTCTGTCAAAGCAAACAGACAAAGGCTCCTAAAAATCTTTAAAAATATAACAGTTCTTTTTTGTATGTAATCTAATTTTCTTCTTCTTAATTTTCATCTTGCCTCTAGATTTTACTTTCACTACGTAATCCAATAACACCAAACATTTAAAATTAAAAAAAACTCTATTTTATACTTACAACAAAACTGTTCCCCACTTTTCGCTAAATAGTCCACTCGTGTAAATATATAGAGTACAAAGTCCATTCAAGGTTTACTGCAAATTCCCCGAACAAGTGCTTTTAGACTTTTTGTCTCCCAACCTCGTTGTAAAGTGGAAGGATTTTCAGCTTTGTTTAATAGTTTTTAGCTCTCGGGGAATATTTACTGCATGTAGTGTACCACTAACTACCCTACTTTTACTTAATAACAGGTTAGGGAGCCGTTTCAAAAGCAGTTAGAGTTGAATTTTAAAATTGTCTCTCTGTTTGCGTATATTGTGATTTTTTGTTTGTTATACGGGCGTTGTTGGTTTTTTAAATTCAAAGGTCACTAAAATTAGTACTTAAGTGACATCATCATCATCAGCCTTTATTCGCTGAACACTGCTGAACCACAGAATACTTAATAGTACTACGTACAGAAGTGTCACTTCCCAAAAACAAACAAATGTAAAATCTATGCTCGAGAGAATAAAGTACATTTTAACAAAAAAATGTACGGACCGCGTGTGAAACGGGCGGCGGCGGGCGGCAGCTGACTGTGAAACCCGTCCACGGTGCGCCCGCTTGTGCTTGCAGATACATACCTTAACCGCGGAGTGCGCCAGGCCTGGGTGAACATAGGTCTTTCACAATGTGTGCCACTGAGTACGGTCCTGACTTTTCCCATCATCTCATCCAGTCTCTGCCGCCTGCCTTTCACAGGTCGTCACTCCACCTGGCCAGTGGGCGTCCTACGTTTGCCTATTCGCTGTCTTTGCTCAAGCACGTCTACCCCAACAGATGTGTGGCCAACGAGAGATATGGCCAGCCCACTGGCTCTTCAGCTAACTAATACCTTGAGTTATGTCGCGACATTGTTTCTTTATAATTTTACAATTCCTAGATGTATTTCAGTGGAAGAAATTTTCAGCCTTTGCACTATTCACTCCTACATTTCAAAGCAAAGCAAACTTGGGCGGTTGCCTAACATCACTATCACTACATAGTATAAATCAAAGTCGCTACCCGCTGTCTGTCTGTCCCTATGTATGCTTAGATCTTTAAGGCCGCTGCCTCGAATCTAGCGGGCAGCGGCGCGGCGGCGGCGGCGGCGCGGGAGCGGCAGGGTGTTATGCGTATAATCAAATAGACCGAACCTCGAAAACAGCGGCGCGGCAGCGGGGCGGGAGCGGGCAGCGAGCGGTGTACTTGTCAAGCGGTCACCGCCCGCGCGCCTGCGCTGTAGTCTTTGCCCACAATAAATCGAGAATTAGGAATACATTTTAAATCAAAAAGATGTTGCCGCCATTGTACAGACTTTTTGTTCGCGAATAAAAACAAATATCTCGACGACACAATCACGAACACAACACTACGCGGCTATTATAGTGACGCGCGACCTGCCCGCTAGTTTCGAGAACGGGTCTGCGACGGCCGCACCGCTCCCGCGCTGCCACCGCTGGCGCCCCGCTGCCCGCAAAATTCGAGGCAGCGGCCTTAAACTACGCAACGGATTTTCATGCGGCTTTATTAATAGGTAGAGTGATTCAAGAGGAAGGTTTATATATTATGTATATAACATTCATAATTTAGTAGAGATTGCACTTGTGCGGAGCCGGGGCTGGTGGCTAAAAAAAATATAACTACATCACTAACATATATACTTCTTTTGTTCTCAGGTTCACACAGCAGTCCAACAAACCGGCTTTAAAAGAGTAAAGAGGGGATTTCGCCCCCTCAGGCTGCCGGAGCCTGCGCCGGCGCCGGCGGCAGAGCCCCGCGACCCTTACTTCCCCCTGCAATGGTACTTGAAGAACACGGGTCAGAATGGGGGGAAGCCTAAGCTGGACTTGAATGTGGAGGCTGCGTGGGCGCTGGGGTATACCGGGATTAATGTAACTACTGCTATTATGGATGACGGTTAGTATTTCATCTTTTATTTATTCCGTTACTTTATTTTGTTCACCTTACGACATTATTACAGATTTACTTAATAGGATAGAAAAGGAATGAGGGGAGATACAAATAAGCTTCTTCGTACTCAAACCTTTGGTATCCATCGAAGCGTGCTTGCATATACGAACTTCTATGGATTTGTATTACGTAGTCGCCTGGATACCAAAGCCGTAAGGTATCGAAGACTTGCGTTGCGTAGTGTACGAAGGGGCTTGCTCGATGTATGTAAACCCACATGTGCGCTGGCAGGAAATCGCTTCGCTACGTTTGACGCCCTGGGCTTATAAAGCTATTCTTAAACAGACAGGCGTGGCGAACGCGAAGCGAGGCGTTTTTGTTTGTAATGTACCTATGGAATTTTTTGAAGCCAGGCACATGGACTATCGGATCGCTTTCGCTTTTTTATGTGACTGGATTCAAACAATTCCATACCTTACAAATAAAAACACTTCGGATCGCATTCGCTTCGCCTGTCTGTTTCACAATAGCTTAAGAGATGAAATAAAACGTACAGATTGTGACTAATTATGTTGAAATTGTACTTATTTCTTCACAAAACATTGTACATACGGAACGTATTACCTTTTCTAATGAATATTAACTAGGCGAACATAATTACGTCCTATGAGGATATGACTATGAATATCGAACAGTCACTTTGACATTTTTTTTTTTATTAATTAAAATTTAAATAATTAACCTTTGACGTTACCTTTAGTAATTAGAAAAATATGATATTATTATTTTTTACAAAGTTCATCCATTGTTTTCTTTTAATATAAAAATTAGTTATAAATGGGATTTTTATATTACTTTTTTAGTTATTATTTATTTTGTATTATGTATTATGTATGTTTTGTATTGTGTATGTATGTTTTATATGTCGGATCCGGTCAATAGTACGGACAGCAAACGAATCGTAAGCGCGCCATTTTGAGTATCACGTGGTCTGCGCGCGCTTATACAGAGTCGTGATGTTTCATCGGGGCGGCGAGAAGCGCATTCAGTGCCTGACCGCAGCAGTGTGAAGACATCCCGAAACTGTACTCGATTCGTTGTGCCCAGTATAAGTGTAGTGAGTGATTAAATTAAATTGTGTTTGATTTAATTTGTGATTTAAAATTAAAATAACCAAGTGAACCGCACCCAGTGTATTTTCATTGCACGAGACCCAAACTCTGCCCACATGATGCCTGAATCTGACGGAACAATACCGCTGGCTCCGACATCAGAATTGGGATCAAATCGTGCTAATGAAATTACACGCGGGAACAGTGATAATAACAATCAGTGGAAGTTAGTTACTTTTTGAAATGCAAAACCAGCAAACTTTGAAAACGCAGCCAGTGAAAAACAAGTTTTTATTGCCGGAATTCGACCCCGACAAACCGGATTCCGATGCGCGGTCGTGGTGCGCCACCACCGACTTGTGTTTTAACGGGAGTGCAGTGGAGGGATGCCAGCTTATTTTGTCGCTGAGCAAGGCGCTAAAGGTTAAGCATCAACCTGGCTATCTCAAATAGCCTACAAAGGAATTTAAGGTACTTTTTACAACAAGATTTATTTCGCAAAAGCGGGTCATTAAAAAAAAAAATTAGTGGTGAAAAACCAAGTGATAAAGAAACATTACCCACGTTCGCCAGTCGTTTCATATCTGATGCGAAAAATGAACACTATCTGTGAATCATCGAAAACAAGTGACACCAAGCGAGGAAAAATAACGTCAATTAAGTGTTATAACTGTGTTAAAACGCCCATAAGCGTATTGAGTGCAGAAGTAAGGCGATGGATACGAAGGGAAGACCTACAGCATCAAGTCAAGTGACGCAGCAGCCGGCATCGAAGACCTTGGTGTGCTTCAAATGTGGCAAGCCAGGTCACATAGCCGTGCGCTGTACGAGCAGAAGTGGCGGCAGTGGCAACGGACCAGTCCAAGGCGCGGCGCGACGCGTCGATGTCTGCATCGTGCAACCACCATCAGACACGTTACAACACAGGTGAATCGTTTCATTTTTACTTACGCCTCTGGTGCCTTGTGTTCTTTATGTTGACTATCGCTGCTCAAGCGTTAGTGAGTTAATATCGCTGGTTAAGCTTTTTTTATTATTACTGTCTAAGTGATAGGATTTGTAAAGCTGGTTAAGCGCTACAATGTTAAGAACTGGTTAAGTACTTCAGTGATTTGCACTACTTCGTAAGAAGTGATGCATTTAAATGCTGTGGATTTGGGGGGAATGCCTGAGGTTCAAGTACCATTTTGAAGTAGAGATGTTGAGTTGGATGATAGTGTGGAATCTTAGGTCGGCTGGTCGGACCGTACCAGTAGCTATTTCGTAGCCGTAATCCGTATCTTATTGACATCCCGGTGTCCATGGAAGCGCGGTGTGCGAATGGCACTGGCGGAGGTCGTGTATTGTGCGTTCATGGTGAACGGTGTGAAACAAACAGAGGTTTGTTAGTGGGGCTAGTGTTAGCCACAGGCCACGAATTTGATTCCTGCTGTTTTGATTATAATATTGCTGCATTGTGATAATACAATTGCAAAGGTACTTGAATGCTCTGGGATTTCCGATCAGTCTTAGTTAGATCCAAAGTTAAAGGGTCTGTTTAGAGTGATAAAGATTTTGGGATGGTGACCGTTACACATTGAAACCCTTGAACTCTAAGTGTATCTACAAACATGCCAACGGGTCATATACCAGTCGAAGTTACCGTAGATTCTGATTAAGTTGTGGTGAGAGGTCGAGTAAAACGGTCTATCGGCCGTATTGTGTTCGACCGTACCAGTAGCTGTTTCGTAGCCGTAGTCCGTATCTTATTGACATCCTGGTGTCCATGGATGCGCGGTGCGCGGGTGGCTCTGGCGAAGGTCAGGGTCTTGAGAGACCATATTGTGTAGTCAGTGGGCGATCCACGTGGTGGATGCGCACATAAGTTCTGATCCATGAGTTGGATGTGTGAAAGCAATGTGATTGCTGGTCGGCTAGAGAGCCGTGGCGTTAGAAGTTTTACTCGAAAGGCGAAGGTCACTGGAAAATTGGTAGTTTTTGCAATAGAGTTGTGAAAGTAGATTCGAACGACTGTGGTACATGGCCCAGGGTAGTTGTTGGTGGCCCAGGGTAGTTGTTGGTGGCCCAGGGTAGTTGTTAGTGGCCTAGGGTATTTGTTAGTGGCCTAGGGTAGTGATTGATGTATTTTCAATTGGCTATTCCCAATGTTTGATTTAGTTAAAGAGTACCTATTGGTTTTAATGGTACAGTGGAGTTCTGAAATTCCCTTATTTTCAGCAAAGAACTGAATATAGAGTTTGGTCAGGAATGACCGAGTGGAACAGTATTCTGTCGTGGACTATTTTGTGTTTCAGAGTGATTATTACACGAGGACGAGTGAAAAGAGTTGAAGGAGGCCTACATCAAGATGGTAGAAAGAGGCTGAAGAAGAAGAAGATCACACGAGGACGTGTTAATCGCAGGATGGCCGTGTCGGATCCGGTCAATAGTACGGACAGCAAACGAATCGTAAGCGCGCCATTTTGAGTATCACGTGGTCTGCGCGCGCTTATACAGAGTCGTGATGTTTCATCGGGGCGGCGAGAAGCGCATTCAGTGCCTGACCGCAGCAGTGTGAAGACATCCCGAAACTGTACTCGATTCGTTGTGCCCAGTATAAGTGTAGTGAGTGATTAAATTAAATTGTGTTTGATTTAATTTGTGATTTAAAATTAAAATAACCAAGTGAACCGCACCCAGTGTATTTTCATTGCACGAGACCCAAACTCTGCCCACATGATGCCTGAATCTGACGGAACAATACCGCTGGCTCCGACATATATAAAAAATGGTTTGCTAAAATGAGCAAAACTACTGCTATCACAAATTAGATTTGAAGTTTATATTATCAAGAAGAATAATTTATCTTACCATTATTTTCTAGAAAAAAAAAAATGCAAAAAAATCCAAAATTAATTATTATACATTTTTGTTGTAGGTGTCGACTACATGCACCCAGACTTGAAGTACAACTATGTAAGTATTTTTCATTTCTCATCTACTAGAAACCGCAATTTCGAGTCGAGATTATTAGTACTTAGATATTGGGAATTTAATATCCCAGTTGCTTGAGTCTTCCAAATGTGCCTTTTGCACCCTCGATGATCTGAATAACGCCTTCAATATAACAGTGCGCACTTCCTAGGCCCAAACAGTATAAGCCCCTTCTTACACAAGACGAAGCAAGTCTCCGATTCTCTGCGACTTTAGCATCAATTGACTGTGGTGGCGTGGCTGTGTATGAACCTCTACGAATTTGTATTGCGATAGTCGCTTAGATCTCTCCGATACCTTACGACTTTGGTACCAAAGGCCTTACCTTTGACGTCGTCTTGTGTACTACGGGGCTAACTATTTAATGTCAGTGTATCACGACACGGAAAGAAGAAGAAATAGCTCATAAAATGTACCTTCTCTAATACAAGAGCAAATTAAACACGAAAACGTTTTACACCAACTTGAAGCGCCTTTTCAACATTTAACAAAAAGAATACCTTTTCAAATTCTAAGGTACTCGTTAGGTGAAACAAAAAATGATTTTATCTTTAACGCGAAAAAAAGGAACGTTTTATCGTCTTGTTTCACGAAATGAGAAGTGAGATTTTTTCTACAGTTGAATTTTAAATGATACCTCCTCCACGGTTACTGAGCATGTTCAAATATTTAAAGCCGGGCGCGAAATAATACTTTCGTGTAAATGGGTGCTTTTTTTGCTAAGTATTATCTGTGGAAACTTTTGAAGGGCGCGTTTTGTGAATGGAATAGCTGGATTTACATAATTTAAATTTAGAACAGTCAAAATAAAAAGAAATGATTTATTCTCGTTGGATTCCACTACTTTTTTATGCTGCTGCTTTATTATACGATGAATAATAATAAAAATTTTCCACTAAGTTATCTAATATACCTACTTATAGCTTTGCCAGCGACTTCGCCCGTGTGTAATTTTTTCCACGGGATCGTAATATAGGGATAAAAGTTCTTCAATTTGTTATACCGACTATAGCCTCAAAATAAAAGTTAAGGATAAAGTATTTTGACAAAAAAAAAACAATTTTTATTAGAAAAACACAGTCTTGTTTGACGTTGTATCTGTAGATACGCATTTATATTTTTCCTAACTTGAAGATTCGATTACATCTTAAAACAATTCCAGGCCGGGACGGCCTTGAATTTCATAAACTTAGCACTTTATGAACTTGAAAATTTAATTTCAACTTTATTTCAGGATATTTTTTGCCGCTGTCGTAAAAGTTTCCAAAGAACTTCGGGTTCTGATGAAATTGGATTCCATTTTACATGTAATTAAATTATCTTCCATTTTTTTTCGTTCTTTCAAGTTTCGCTGGCGTCTTTGCTACGTGATTAAGTAAATAAAAATAAGTATTTTCCGTAATGGTATTGAAAAAGTTTCTAAACTGTAACTTTTTGTCGATGTGAATATCGGTTAACTTTGAAAAAAATGCTTCGAGACAAATCAGGTTTCTAATAATAAGTTTTCAAAGAAAAAAGCGATATAATTTGGTAGCAAATCATTTTTTAGCGTATTAAAATCACCAAATGAGTCTTCCCACCCTGGGCAGGGCAGGAAGGACTGTCAGACTTGTACTGACTAAAATCCACGGTGTCCTTCAATAGCTCTTTGCCTTTCGGAGTAACGGTAGCTGATTAGTCCCGCTACCTTGGTAGCAAAGGATGGGGTAAGTACTCTTTGGTCACTCAGGCTGATAAGTACATATAGAAAACAGTGTATGTTTTCTATAAAGCACTAGCAAACCCGGCGAACTCCGTTTCGCCACCAGATAGCTTCGTTTTTTTCCTGAATTTTCTTTGCTATAAACCTCACTGAGCCCGATACCTTTCCAACGAATGCAAAACCGTGGAAATCGGTTCGTGCGTTCTGGAGTTATAGCGTCAGGAAGGAAAACCCGACTCATTTTTTTATATAGTAGACTAGCAAACCCGGCGAACTCCGTTTCGCCACCAGATGGCTTCGTTTTTTTCCTGAATTTTCTTTGCTATAAACCTCACGGAGCCCGAGACCTCTCCAACGAATGCAAAACCGTGGAAATCGGTTCGTGCGTTCATGGAGTTATAGCGTCAGGAAGGAAAACCCGACTTATTTTTATATATTACCACGCTGACGTCAGCAACGCGTACGTTGTTATGCGTATCTCGCTGGCGTACGTGACCGACATCAGCGCAAGAAAAATTCCAGCCTAAAACCGCTGATCTTGCTATTTAACTTATCAGAACAAATTAGCCATTAAATTTCTTTTTTTAATAACTCCTTTCGCCCTGTGTGGAGCTAAAGGGACCGGTAGACTCGTACTCACTATAATCCACGGTGTTCCTCCAATTGCGCATTACGTTCCAAGACCACGGTTACTGTTAGGCAGTCCCGCGATCCCAGCCATTCAATTCCTGTTTCAAAATACGTCTCCAATATCCAAAGACTTTACTGTATCGCCTTGACTCCGATTAAGGTAATTACTGATGGTTAATTAATCTTTATGCTGAGCTTAACTGTGCGTGCGAATTCATTAGGATTTAGCGGGATTTCGCACAATTACCATTAGTCGCTCAATTTGCTTAAACTCCGATGTCGAGGTTACTTTCAGAGAAGCTTGTCACGGGGTTCAGTGTCCCCGTTATATCATTTTTCGAATGAAGGTTTTGCGGACATAAGTAAAGGCAAATGAAGTGCTACAGAGTGCCATAAATGCACGGGCTTATCGATTGCGAGTAATGCAGCTCGCCGTCCGAACAGGGACTACGCCCGGGTCGACGGCACGTCGTGTTCCATACACACCCAAAGCTGTCAGAATTCTGACGGGCCCCCCACAAAGGGTCAAACGCCAGTCAAGGTTGCGAGACTACTACTGAGTAGTTTTTAGTCATTACGCGTCTGACAGTCTCTTCCATTCCACCTAAGGCCGGAATCATTAAGGCCGGAAACACATTATTAACACCCGACGCCACCCGACGAAACGTGATGCGTGTTGAGTCAAATCAAATGTATTGTTTTCTATGACCAGAATCACACTATGAACACCCGACGCGACGACATGCGCACGGTGCACATCGGGTGTCGACACGTTGCGTCGCGTGGCGTGTTAAATAATGTGTTTGCGGCTTAATTGATGATTTACTACAAAAGAAAGCGCTATAGATAGGTAGCCATACATGAACTTACTTGTTGATCGTTAAAAGTTGAGTTGCTTAATCCTACAGATGACTGTGATCAAGCTTGTCATACGAATAAGAACATTAATTATAATGCTTAAAAGGTTATTTTTCGGATGAAGCTCGACTGAGCTAAAGTTAAGGTATTTGGGTCTAAGTTTGAGCAAAAATGGAACTAAAAGTACATCAGCTCTTTCATTACACGGGTCAACAAAACATTTAATTTCGTAGGATTTTACTGAAATTGAAAACAGACCCTTTTCCTTTCCTTTCCAAACAAATCCAGTTGTTATGAAAACGAAATGGGCTAATAAGCTTTTGTAATACTACTGCCCGTTATTGTTGTTACTACCCGGTTAAAGTATTTAAAGAGAAAGAGTAGAGAGCGGCCCCGCCTTAAGTTGTTAGTCGTGGGTTCGAACTTAGCCAGGCGCATTACTTCAATTACTTTGTGTAATTTATTGCACCACCACTGTTGTCAAAAACGCATGTCCTAGAACCAAAAAATCGAAGACATGTGACATCTACTAACCTGCACTGGGCCCGCGTGTTGGATTATTGCCCACTTTCTCTCGCAGAGAGAAGGCTGTGTTCCAGCATTGGGAATATTATAGGTTGATGATGGACGGAAAAAAACTATCCAATCCTACGTTATTTTCCTTCATCGTTTTGAGAGCAGTGGTGATGGTAAAGTAATGCGCCTGGCTTGGACCGAACCCACGATTTACAGCTTATAAGTCAGGGACTATATTAGGCCATCACTAACTGTCACTGATCCATTTGTCGGAAAATAATTATCCAAATGAACAAGGTTTCAAAAAATCCGACAAGATTTTACGTAAGAGAATTTTCGGAAAATTCACCTACTAGATAAAATATTTGAATCCATGCAAGACGGGGTAAGCAGCTAGCTATGGACATTATATGAGTTTGTTCTTATTACCTGAATATTTAATTCATAACATATTTTTCATGTAACTTTTCGCATTGTTTGATTGGCACAATTATGATGCTTGTTTAAAATGTTTGTACAAACATTTGCGATAGCCGTGGAAACTCAAGGGCTTGTTTTACAATGTGGGTGGTATTGTTTTTGTTGCCAAGCCCTTTTTATTAACTTGATAAGAAACAAAAGCACTTTTGAAATGTTATGTTTCAGTTATTGATAATAAGTTATCTACTTTAATAATGTTTTGTTTTCAAAAAACAGAGAGCGATAAGATACTTAAAGATATATTTCACTTTGAACCCGTTTTAAAAATAAAATGACAGATATAGGAGAATGAAAATTGGCACAGTAAAAGGTTATGTGGAGAGATACTTAAAATATTTGTTTTTTTTTTTAATATTATATTTATTCTTGTAATTTGTTTGTTATAGAACGCGGAGGCTTCGTATGACTTCAGCAGCAACGATCCCTTTCCTTATCCAAGATATACAGACGACTGGTTTAACAGGTACGTAACATGATTAGTAGCAAATGATCGGATTACACAATAACTGTGCGATTGTAACGAGTTCGATTTCCATACGGAACGATTTAAGCACTCATATAAAACATTCAGTCGTCTGGTTTTGATTGTTTTGCGTGATGCGTTTATATCTTTATTTTACCTATGGTACAGGAAATAATTCTTAGTATGGAAACAAGTTAAGAAAGTATGTATCATACAACTTCCCATTACCGGAGGCTTCGCATGCGTTTACGTTGAAAATTATACACGAATGAATGCAATATACACCTAATGATACTATTTCCTATGTTTTGTTCCTATGTATCCAAATCCAGCAGATTATTATGAGCTTTTGTATAAAAGAGTTACAAATATCCATCCACAAATCCAACTATCCATCTACACAAACTTTGGATGCTCGTTACATCAACAAACAAACAATAAAATTATCTGATCGTTACGATAAAAAAATACAGAAGCACACAATGATTTTGTCTACTTTAATTAATTAACCCTCCCATAGCAACTAAAGTTTATTTCACAAACAATTACAATTAATATTTTATTTTCAAATCTAGACCGTACAAGGTCGTCTGCGACATTAGAATTCCATTATATCTAATTTTCTAATATTTAATGAAAAGGGTGTAATTACTTAGGACTTGGCACTGTAAACCTGTAATAAATTAATTCAACTAAGTACATACTTTGCTATCTGTTATTAATAGTTGTTAGTTTAGGCACCGAGTATGGATTTTTAGGGTTAAGGTACTGATAGACTTGAGCATTCACTTGTAACAGAACATCGAGCAATCGTCGTTTAAATTTTGTCGAACTGCACAACGAACAGAACCAAGCATAGAGCCAAACAGCTAAGAACATTTTTACGATATTTCTAGCGAACGCTCTAGTCGTTTTTTTTTGTTTTTTTTTTTGACGGTTATCCCTCACTAGAAATTTCTCCTGTAGTGTGGTGCGTTTACAACATAATATAGAAACTCACATACAAAAACACTCAGACCCGGAACCACAACTTGCAAATCAACATACTTTTGTTTCGTGCGGGGATCGAACCCGCGAGTTTAAATGTTCGTAAATAATTTGTCGTCGAAATTAGTTTGTATATTCACGCCAAACAACAGGTTTCTAGTACCAAGGATCTTTTTGCGTCATTTTACTAACTTTGACGTCTAGGGTTAAAAACAAACAATAAGGCCAGTTTCACACAGCGACCATTCGATTCGATTTTTTCGGGCCACGCATGCGAGTGCGTACGATTCTCGAATGGGCGAGTCGTCTGAACGAGACAACATGAACATAAGCGCCACTGCGTGTCGTATTCGATAAAATCGTTTCGAGACCAGGGGGTGTCGACTTTGTTCTACGAACAAGATGTAGGTGGGCTAGAAAACAAGAAAGAGACATCAACATTAGAGTAAAAGAGATGAATTACATAATGTTGCCAACAAAAATACTATTTCACATTCAATCTAATAATAGGCTTCTTAATTGATTTTAAAGTACGTTATCCTTAAAATTTATTTTTGCTTTTATTCTGATGCGAGAAAATGTTTGTTATGAAATTTTTAACATTTAAATTGATGAATACACAAAACAAAAAGGAGATAATAATATGACAACAGACAACACTGGAACGCCATATTGTCTATTGGTTATTTGACGTCATAGGAAAAAATGTCTGCCATCGCTTGCGCACCATTATTTATATCTTGTTCTTGTGTTTATTTGTAATAAATAAAACAGTTGCATTTAATTCTACATACAACATTGTTAATGTGAGTCGAGCTTGCTCCTCTGTGTCTGTGTTTTGGTGAAATTAAGTGCGTATTTGTGAGATATAGACCCGGTGTTGAGACAGTGACTCTTGTTTGATTTTGTGCCATATTCCCGATGAGTTCGTAGGAAGAAAACACTAGAATTTGTGCTATGTGTGGAACTTCACCTTCTAAAGATCCCAGCATCACTTTACATCGGTTTCCGAACCTTAGTAAAATAAGTCATTGTGGTTATGATTAAAGAAGTCAAATGAAATCCTTTTGTTTTACTAAACTGCTCCTTACTTATTATCTTTCAGCATTTTATGCACAAGTACATTATGTTTCTCGATAGTAATTTGAAATAAACTATCGAGAAGCGCAATGTACTTGTGCATAAAATGCAATACAAAGAACCTGTAAAGTACTTGTAGTATTTGAAATTCCCGCCCTGGATTCTACTGCCATGTTTTCGTGGGCTAAACATAGATGGCGCTGGTCGGTAAGGAAAATTTTCCTCACAAAATTAGTACGGAGTCGTCATTCTTCCCCTTTAGGGGTATATGTGTTCTGTGTTCGAGACGCGGCGTTCCGGTGACAACTTCGCACGGTATACGGTAAAATATATTTCTCGAACACGGGATTTTTCCGTATGAACGCCGTGTAAACAATTTTTAAGTTTTCATATAGGTATTATATTCTGTTGTCACTACTCTATTCGATAAAATCGTTTATACGGTATACGGGAAAATAATCGCCGTGTGAACCTGGCCTAAAAGAAAAATACTTTTTTTTTTTTTTTTTTTTTTTTTTTTTACGTGGCAAAATCATCAAATGAGTCCTCCCACCCCGGGCAGGGCGGGAGGGACTGTCAGACTTGTACTGACTAAAATCCACGGTGTCCTTCGTTAGCCCTTTGTGTGCCGGAGTCGCGGTATACGTATGTCCCGCAACCCCGGCAGGACTGTGGCCCTCTATAGGGGGGCCCCGTCATCATGCTGACGCTCCTTGAGGCGCGCGTGGGACACAACGCGCCGTCGACCCGGGCATGGTCCATGGTCGGACAGCGAGTTGCCCTTTACTCGCCGCCCGCATGCCCGCGCCTACGGTGGCCGGAGATCGTCCCGCGACATCCGTCGCCGTGGGCGTCTACCACTGCGTCTCGGGCGGAGGGAGGACGGTATCCTCTCCCTCAAGCGGCCCGCCTCCTCCTTCGCGAGCATGACTGCTTCGCAGAAGGAGGCGACCGCCTCCCACTCCGTCTCGCCCCGCAGCATGGCCGCAACCAATGCCGGGCGCGAGAGGTCTCCGCCTATCGCCGCAGTGAGGACACGGCGGTGCTCCGCCCAAGCTGGGCAGTCCTGCACCGTATGCTCCACCGTGTCCTCCGGGCGATCCTCGCAGTGGTGACACCCGGGCGTTTCCTCCTTTTTTATCATGCACAGGTACCTCCCGAAGCTGCCATGTCCGGTGAGGACCTGTGTCATGCGGTAGGTGAGGACGCCGTGGGACCTATCCAGCCACTCCTCAAAGAGGGGTCTTACAGCCGCGATTGCGGCTAGCCCGTACCTCGGTTGCGATAGTCGTTCTCTCCAAACTGCCCTGAGATCACGCCGGAGCTCTTCCCGCCGCGCCTCGACCTCTCGAGGCAGCGGGGATACACCCCGACGCTGCGCCTCCACGCGCCACTCATAGACGCGCAAGAGGGCAGTCGCCTCCAGATCCCAGGGCAGTGATCCGGCAAGAAGGTTGGCCGATTCGCCGGCGATCGTGCGGTATCCTCGGATCATTCGGATTGCCATGACCCTCTGGCATGCGACCAGCTTTGCCGGCCGCGTCCGAATGCTCAGGGCCCACACGGGGGCCCCGTAGAGGGCCATGGACCGCACGACGCCAGCGTGCAACCTCCGGCAGGGGGCGTTTGGCCCGCCGATATTGGGCAGGAGCCGCCCGAGGGCGGCTGATGCCCGGTTCAGCCTTGGGGCCAAACGGGAGAAATGCTCCCCGAAGTTCCATCGGCTGTCGAGGACGAGTCCCAGGTACTTCATCGTACCCCCGACGCCGATGCGAACCCCCCCCACCGTTATGTGGGACTCTGTCAGTGAAAGAAAAATACTAGCACACGTTTTTCTATAACATCGTTCCCGCCTTTCAATACTCACATATTTTACCAATTCCTCCACAAAATTGCGTTTTCTCAGACATTTTGTCAGCTGTCGAACTATGTAAGACTTTTCCACTTAAGTAGATGTCTTGGTGCGTTAAAGTTGTCAAGTTAGATGCTTCGTACTTCAAGTGAGGTTAGATTGGAACCTTGTCGAATTTAATAGTGGAGAGGCTGAGTTTTAGACTGGAGAGTTTTTCGGTCTTGTCACGACTAGTTTAGAGTTTAAACTAGTAATTGATGAAGAGTTACGATAATAGACATTGAACAACAACAGACAATAAATAACCAGACTCAGAACAACTATCTGCAGACCACATAAATAAGTGTCCCAGCAGTGGGAACATATAGGCTGATGATGATGATGATGAGGCACGATTCCATGGCTGGGCATGCGGACGGTGAGTAACGGGTGACATGTCCGGTTCGACGGGGTCTGCCAGGGACTGCCTCATTAGATAACCGTGACCCTGTTACGTAAAAGGCTATTGAAGGATTATCGTGGATTTTAGTCAGTATACAAGTCTGACAGTCCCTCTCGCCCCGCCCGAGGTAGGAGGACTCATTGAAAGATATTACCACGAAAAAGAAAATACTCCATGGCTGCTACTGAGTAAGTCCTGATGAAAAATCTCAATTACACTTTGTGTGATACAAGAATCGAACCCACGGTCACGGTAGTAGCGCTAGTGAACGCTACACTCACGAGTTTAGTAAATATAACTTATCTTGTAATTTAATGTATTAACTTTCATATGAGTTTACATAAAATATCCTTTTAGAATATGTCATGCTATAGATAGACATTTTTTCCTAAATATTTATAAACCTTTCTAAAAATATACGTTTGAACATCACTTCATACGAGTATTAAAAATTCATATCTTTTCTACATCATTCTTTAATAAAGCTCTTGATAATTTTATATTTATTCAGTACTTTAATATTTTACGATACTTAAACATGTGGAATGCCTTTATTTACATATAGAACCCATTACAGTAATGATATTAGTTTTTTTAGACTAGACTCCGTTGAAGGCCATTATTTTATTAAATTGCAAAGCGGTTTTTTTAGATTCAAAATTTAATTCAAACATAAGTTCTTAAACTATTATTGTTTTTTAATCAAAAGTGTAATATATACTCGTACTACAATACTAAAATTATATACAGACTATAAATAAAAACTTACTAGTAATATGTACAAAAAAAAACTATTCAAAGGGCGTCAAAGAATACGTCCACATCGCTGTCAACGGGAACAGTGCCTGGGTGTCGAGTCTGCTAATTATTAGTCAGAATGGCGCCACAATGGCGTTTCAATTGTAGTGCTTATTCGAACCATTTTTTACTGCTGAGTAAAAAATGGTTCGAAAATTGAAACGCCATTGTGGCGCCATTCTGAAAAATAATTAGCAGACTCGACACAACGCTGGCAGCATTGCCTCGTTGTATGGCAATGCTGATTCGTTAGCCTTGAAATAGGCCAGCTGGTCACCTGAAGAGTCGACTAAACGCCTGGCGATTTCCTTAAAAACGTTGTAGGCACTCGGACCCATAATTAATTCTAATTCACTCGAATCAAAAGTGTTGTATCAGCACAGTTATGAATACATTAATAAGATATTCGGTAGGTCCGGTTCGAAGGACCAAAAATCCTTCTATCTTTTTCGTGTGAGGATGTGGCCATACTCTGGTTTCAAAGTCACTCTTTCTTCCAAATCCATCCAAAGGTTGTCTTAAAAAGATCGCTTTTAGCGATAAGACCGCCCATTGTGTCACCTCTCACCTCAGTGGCTCTAATAAATTGAGATTTCTCGTAGTTTGGTTAAATTTTTAATCCGTTACAATTCAGTTTCACATTATTTTTGGAAAATATAGGTTCACTACAGAGTCGCTGTCACCCAATGTTTCAAAAGCGCGTGAGATCGATCGCTCGCTGTCACCGTGACATTTTCAGTTCCGTTCGGAAACGGCATGAACACTATGATAAGATATTTCTATAAATACCCCTAATTTGTATGGTGTACATAATAAAGAGTATTTTATCTATCTATCTATGCCACAGCCATGATCCAGGCTCCTCTAATTAACACATCATCATCATCAGCCGGAAGACTGCTGAACATAGGCTTCCCCCATAGACCACCACGCTGAACGACAACTCACCACTTGCATCCATTGGTTAACACGAATATCTAATTAACACGAATAAACACTAAAATGATTGTTTGTTCCACAGCCACGGCACCCGCTGTGCAGGCGAGGTGGCTGCGGCGAGGGACAACGGTGTCTGTGGCGTGGGCGTGGCGTATCACTCCAAAGTTGCTGGTAAGTTTACATTCTTTTGTCTTCTCTTCTTCCGTCTGTATATACTGAGAGATGTGTTTTTTTTCTGCTGTTCGAATTTTCTTTTCCAGGCCCAAGACAGTTCAATTCATTCTTCATAAATTCATCGAGTTTTACTAAACTGCTTAAAACAATTTTTACTTTTTTCTTGAAACTACTATTTTTTTACAAAATAAAGTCAATCGTTTTTAGAAGTTAATAGTTTTAATAAAACCATCCAGTATAATCGAAAGCAATAAAAATACCAATTTAAACCCATAGACACGTTCTCGTACGTGAACCTCGAAAGGAAAATTACTGCAATAAAAATCGTAACTCGTAGCTTTATCGGCTACTACGGCGTAGCAAGTAGCTACGCCGTAGTAATGACGTCACGTACCTCGTAGCGGTTGCGTAGCTCTTTTTATTTATTTACTCAAAACTCGTAAGCTTGTCATATAAGACTGTGACCTAGATAAATATCTTTCAAGAAATATAAAGAATAATTCCTAAGAGGATAGATGGTGATCGGAATATGTTATTTTCTTTGTTATACTCGTAAAATCATTTCTGATTGATTCTGATTCACAATAAATTGTTTGGTAGGTATTGTGAAAGTTTACTGCTTAAATGTTTCTGGAAAAGCTCTTGAGTCTTTCGTTTGTATGCGTGACCATGAGAATGAATAAAAAAGGCGTGAGAAAAATCCCAAATAAGCAAGCACTTACACTATCATACAATTTTAATCATCATCTGCCTAGCCTTTTCCCAACTATATTGGGGTCGGCTTCCAGTCGAACCAGATACAGCTGAATATCAATATTTTACACGAAGCGACTGCCTATCAGACCTCTACAACCCAGTAACTGATACGATACTCCATGATAAGACTGGTTGTCAGACATAAGAGCTTCTGACTAACAGTAACGACTGTCAAAGATCTACAAATGACAGCCGGGACCAACGGCTTTACGTGCTTTCCGAGGCACGGAGGAAACTCACTATGACAGATGGTCACCCATCCACAGACCAACCTCGGCAAGCGCGGCTTAACCTGGAAGATTGGCCTATGCGGATGTAATAATTTTAATATTACTATTAATTAAGATGAACGAATTAGGTTGAGGCAAAAGGACTAAATGTTAGAATCGTAGCGTAGTTTCTGCCTACATTTTTTTTGCGTGTTAAAATCATCAAATGAGTCCTCCCACCCAGGGCAGGGCGTGAGGTACTGTCAGACTCGTACTGACTAAAATCGACGGTGTCCTTCAATAGCCCTTTACGTTCCGGGGTCACGGTAATTCGTTAGTCCCGCGACCCTGGCAGGCTTTGGACCTCTACAGAGGGGCCCCGTCATAATGCTGACATTCTTTGAGGCGCGCATGGAACACAACGCGCCGTCGACCCGGGCATGGTTCATGGTCGGACAGCGAGTCGCCCATTACTCGCCGCTCGCATGCCCGGGTTTCTGCCTACATGGGAATAAGTTGTTTTATGTATGTTTGTAAACTATCTGTACACTAAGCTAAACCTATACAGTAGTTTTTGTCTGAAAGAGTAACAAACAGCCATCCATCCGTCTATAAAAAACACAAAAAAAACTCACCAGGCTAACTAGGTTAGATCACAGCACGACGTTATTAGTTCCCCCCCCCCCGATCTTCTCCCCCCGTCCCTTTGATACATGAGATCATCTAATTTGTAACCAGAAGCTGGACAGTATCGATTACCCTCTCCTAGCGGTCATAATTATCAGGTATCCAATAGTTAGGAGCTTTTCATTTATACAACATGTAACATAATTCACGCACGTCCTGAAATTAGTTTGTTCAGAATTGTTTACTGAATCGATTTCTATCTTTTTAATATGGTTAATTTTTTTTTATCAAAAATAATTAAAACTACGGAAATTATAGTCACATTAACCCTGTACAGTCAAAACAAACTAAGATAGACCGTAAATCAAGGCAACAAGACTTAAAAGTGCAATTTTATTTGTATTAATACAGATTCCGTCATTCAATACAAAATAAAGAAAAATAAACCTTACTGCAAAGTAACTAATTTAGTTAATAACAATGCATTTACATGTTAAATTAAAAATTCAATATATGTATTATGATTTTAACATAATATTCTAATTGGGGTGTCTGAGGGTGTGCGGTAATTACGTTACATGTTGTTTAAGGACCTTTTGTTTATGTTAAATGATATTATGTAGGATATGATTAGTGACGTATTCCCGTTTGAGCATAATAAACTTTGAAAGAAACAACCTACTCAGTGCCGTATGGTAATACAGAGTCCGTATGCCCGTGGCAAAGAGATATATTATTAAGGGTATGATCGGATATATACGGGACAATAAAACGGATACCGAACGTTTTATGCTTAGGACCACTGTATTGTTACGTTACAGCCTTTATTTGTTTTTTTTTCTGGGTCTCAGGTTCAATTTCTTATGTTGATCAAAACTGTTATTGGGTAGGTATTGGAATTTTTTATTAAGAACTTTGAATGTTGTTAGTGCGACGTTCCATAAAGGGTCTGAAAAAGAAACGAAAACAGCGAACTCGGCGTGTCGGGACTCAAGCGTGGCGTGTTCTTTTTCTATCTTGGCATAATCGTCAAATGAGTCCTCCCACCCAGACGGGAGGGACTGTCAGACTCGCACTGACTAAAATCCACAGTGTCCTTCAATAGCCCTTTACGTTCCAGGGTTACGGTAATTCGGTAAGTCCCGCGACCCTGGAAGGCTTTGGCCCTCTAGAGGGGGTCCCATCATTATGCTGAAATTCTTTGAGGCGCGCGAAACACGAACACAACGCTCCGTCGGCCCGGGCATGGTCCATGGTCAGACAGCGAGTCGCCCGTTACTCGCCACCCGCATGCCGTGGTGTGTCCTTGGCAAATCAAATTAAATCAATAAATGCCACGGTTGCGGGAATTTATTAAATGGTTACCGCCGCCTCGAACTAACCTAACGGCAAAGCTGAAAGACTCATTTTTGTAAGTTCCAACCCTAAAATAAAGACTTTGTAAGTATTGCTTGAAGAACTGCCCGTCATAAGTTTTAAAATTAGATAGTGACATTCAAACTGACAAATATAATGTACGGGTCCAATTGGCTTTCCAATTTAATGCTAGCTCTGAGTCATAGAATTGGAAAACCCTTGAAATAGCAACGCGACGATACACAGACAAAAATTCAAGTAGAGTGAAATATTGGCAAAGAGCTGCTGAACGATGCTTCTCAACCACTCGAAGAATTCCTTGGATATATTTTACGTTCCTCAATGAAAGAGCAAAGTGCGCTATTCTTAAACAAACACAAAAGCTTTGAAATGCTGTGAGAGTTTGCAAATATCTCTGGAATCTAAGAAAAATGCAAAGTAATAATATTATGTTTGGTATTTTTAGTAAAGGGTTGTTGTAAAATTTAAATATAAGTAGAAAATGCTTTGTTCGTGTATGGGCAATGTACGAGTAGTATGTTCCTTTTACATGCTTTACTTACATACTACCTTTGATATGAACCCATATTAGAATTCGTCTTGACCGTTTTCGTTTGCCGGCCAATCTCAGCGGAGATCAGCCTAAGAAATGTCGTAGTTAGGTGTACTCTCTCTGTGTTTACTGTAGTCGTCCAATGGGATGACATTCAGACACGACTGGATAGAGATCAGGCATATAACCATAGACTAGATGCTTTCTTATGCATGGAGGTATAATACTGCCAACTTCCAATCTTTGGGCTATTTCTAAAAATGTTTAAAAGGAAAATACGATTCGGTTCTGCAGCGGAGCGGGACCGCACGGCCAACGGGGCAATTAAAACACAAAACGTCTTACCACAAAAAGAAAAATATTTGTTGAACACTTGTCAAAAAAACTCTAAAGCTATTGTCAAACAGACAGGGCGAAGCGAATGCAATCCGAATCCTGTCATATAAAAAAGCGAAAGCGGTCCGATAGTCTATGTGACAGGCTTTAAACAATTCTGTACATTACAAACAAAAACGCTTCGGCACGCTTTTCAGTTTGACAAAGGCATTAACGTCAAAACGACATTTCACGTTGATATAAGGGCCGTTTTACAGATACACTTTCTTTAGACAAGTGTTCAACAGATGTTTATTATCTTTTTTTTGTAGAGAGACCAAAGTTTCCGAAAATTCTGTCGTATGTCTACAATTTCGGTGACCACACTGGGATATTTGCAAGGGCTTCGTTCATTTCCCCTGGATTATTTTCGTACCTTTATACGGACGAAGTGCAAGTAAAAGTTTCTACATAACTTCAAGCATTCTTGTATAATTTGTGTTCACCTAACACAACTGCGATGTAATGAAAATTCAACATAAAACGTGGTTACTTCGTACAGCTATTGCTTTTATGGAAATACCTCTGCAATTTGAAGTTTAAACTTGTTATTTTAACAGAATGTTTATAACACACACCGCCACCTAGGGACGGGACGACGCAACAGCGCGCACGCATGAGTGCACGCAACCTTCCCAACAAATCGATACGACACACTAGTTCCGGAGGGACGGACGAGATGGCGCTGTCCGCAGCTATATAAGCACCGGAGCTTGCCTGCCGAGGGGGACTCTGGACAAAACTTCTTGTCGTTTGCATTGTATTCTAACTGACGACAATTTAAATTCATAACGGTTTTTCAACATAAAAATTATTATTTGTAATTAGAAGCAATTATAGCAATTATAAGTCATTATACCAGGAAGAGTCGCTTTATTTCCCTGAAGAACACACAAACCAAAAGATTGGACCTCCGAAGCCGAATAGAAGAAAAGAGGAATCAGCAGTGGGTTGGTCATCCGTATCGTTCCTTCCCTTCTCCCCCTTTTATTTGTGCTAAAACTGTGACTGATTACAGGTAATTCGCCTTGGTTCGCGTAATCACACCGAGGTGTTTGCAGGAAAACCGTGAGTACCCTTATTTTTCATAAATCGCCAGAATGAGTCTAGGTTCGGAAGATTTAGATAAAGTTTCAGTCCGTAGTAAATCTCCTATACCAGTGTTACAAAGTGCTAACGATAAGATTCAAGATTTAAATAGAAAAAGGGGTACAATAAGGGGTAGGTTGACACTTTTTACGAAATTTGTAACTGCCCTGATCAGTGAACCGTTAAACGATAAAAAATTAACGGAATTAAAGTTAAGATCAGATAGTGCTAAATCATTAATGCATGATTTTAACTTAATTCAGAGTGCTATAGAGGAATTAGTTTCGGAGAAAGAATTATCTCAGCAACTAGATATTCGTGAATCCTTTGAAAGTTCCTACTATACGGTTTTCACAGAGGTTGACTGTTTATTGCAAAGCATTAATAACCCTAGTTCTGCTATTAGTGATAAATCTAAGTGCAACTCAAACCCGTTGGTTAAATTGCCCACTATAACTTTGCCTTCATTTGATGGGTCATACAATGCGTGGCTTGGGTTTAGAGATACCTACCTTTCCTTGGTCCATAAATCAACACAACTTGATGAAATTCAAAAGTTTCATTATTTAAAATCTGCTCTAACAGGGAATGCCAGTCAGGTAATAAAATCATTAGAGTTTTCATCAGAAAACTACATGATAGCATGGGATTTGCTTAACCACAGATATAACAACAGCAACTTACTAGTGCATAATCATGTGAAAGCGTTATTTTCTTCACAGTCAATGACAAAAGAATCACCTCATCATATCAGAAAATTAATAGATGTAGTGCTAACGAATTTACGTGCGTTAAAGACGCTCGGGGAACCCACAGAGTGGTGGGATACCCTCATTATTTTTATAGTTGTCTCAAAATTAGATTTAGCTACGGTAAAGGAATGGGAACAACACAAAAGCATTCTAGGTAGTGAGAAATCAAAGTTGTCCCAGTTACTGGAGTTCTTAACGAATAAAGCTAATACGTTGGAGATGGTGCAGGCTAATCATCATCTCCACCCTCCAGGGAATAAGTCAGTCCCTGAGAATAAATCAAACTCGCGAAGAACTCATAGTTTTGCATCAACTAATAACTCCACTCAGAATAAATCTAAGAATAAGCACACTCGTGAGTGTGTTGTGTGTAACGGCAATCATGCGTTATATACGTGCAACCAGTTCTTGAAATTATCAGTGAAAGATAGGTTGGATACCGTGAACAAGAATAGTCTGTGTGCAAATTGTTTACGTAAGGGACACACCCCGAAGGATTGTTATTTTGGTCCGTGTAAGCAATGTACTCTCAAGCATAACAATTTATTGCATGATGAAGGTAGTGATGACAGC